>JAYMTH010004033.1:0-10222 GCA_036897465.1 Pelargonium australe | reverse complement strand
GGTACTTGATTGGGTATGAAATAGAAGTCTGGGTACTAGATTGGGCAAAATAAAAGTTCAGGTACTAAATTGGGTATTGAGCCAAAGTTTGGGTACTAAAAAACCTTTATCCCTATATTAAATACCAAATAGTTTACATTTTCAAAATACCATTTCATATACACTTTACAATTAATTATACAAAATAATCATTAAAAAATTCCCTGAAAAATAATCATTAAAATTAACAAAAAAAATAAGTTTACCTCTATTTATCTAATTTGACTAAGTCAGTTTCAACCGACTAAACATGCGTTTTTCTGAGCAGATCTATGATCAGCACATGATCATCTTTGAGTTATATCACACTCAAATTAATCATCATTCAAATCGAGAACGTGAATCCATAAGAACAACAAATTAAAATCTTCCCTACCAAACGGAGTTACAATCTCTAGATCTCAAACACGATTCTAGATGTTGATGTTCACAAATAATTACCATACCCAACGAACACATACACTGTGTCATGCGTGTGAAGTGAAGTGTGTGTATATATAACAGCAGCATTGATTTTTCCCAAAATAATTGTGTACTTATATACACACACGGTAGGTAGACATGGAGCATCAGTCATGCCTGCCTGGCGGTTCATACCCGGAACAGTTGGCTACTAACCACAACAGAATTAGTCTTCAATGAAAAATTCGTTTATTTACTTTACTTGTAAAACACTTCTTCGAAATGAAATAATATTAACAGCACCGGTAGGAAAATGACCGTTCAATATTTAACTGGAAAGGAAACATAAAAAGAGAATAATAGCTGGGTCGTAAAGCTTCCTATTGTTGCTTAAGTTACATTATTTAATTACAGTATATTTTAGTAAAATCCAAATATAGTTAATACATACCACAAAACGGATTTTACTGGGTCAAACAAAATACATGAGTCTTGCCTTAACAGAGATGACATGACAATTATTGAGATAAGAAACTGAAAAAGTGTTTTAAGAAAAATAGATATACGAATATACGTACGATGCACAGTAACAGCCATTGAATTGCCCCACTCCTGTGATGAGATACATGATTGCAATGTGTTGCTCTAGCTCCATTTTCTAACCATTAAATTTGATCTAAAGCACCTAAATGAAGTCAATATGAAATATTGAATATTTGTTTGTGCAAGTAAACATTTCCATTTTTTTTTTATTATACAAATAGGTGCCGAAATTCTATCTTTCAACGGTCTAAGAAACTGTTTCAAGACAACACCTTATGTTAATGGCTTTTAATAAACAAGTGTCATAATTACACATGTAAATAATAAAAACCAGATAAATAGTCTATATTACACAAGTACAACTGGTCAGCGTATGGAGAATCTTTACAATAAATATGGGGGCAACATTCTTTACTAACCCAGCCATCTGTATGTACATATATAAAGCGAAACAATGCAGCATATACATTCTTTTACTCGAATGCAACAGACATGAAGGTGTCATCATTCAACATCAAATCTATGTCAAACAGGTCATCTTGACCATGAACTGTTGTTTCTTCACAATTGTTCCAAGCCATGTCACAAACCTGACAAAAAGATTATCTGAGAGTAAGATTCATGCTTAGATCTAAATCCTATAGTTATAAGAGTTACGGCAAAGGAATCATTTATCATAGCTTCGAGTTAATGGTTCCACAAGATGTCAATTAATGTTAAACAAACATCCTCTTCAAATAAATAAATAAATAAATGATAATAAGTGCACCATTTGGAGTCACGAAATCAAGGTTCATAAAACAATAAAGACCATTCAGAATCCAAATGCACAAGAATGTTTCAGTACGACATTAGCTCACACATGGGGACAGATTATGTTAAAACAAAATAAATCCGTACATACCTTGCTTTCATTGATTTCTTCAACAACATTTAACAGCCTACGGTATTGAGCCCGTGCCTCAGGGTATTGAACCATGGACTTCACTCTAGTTAGTGCTTTTTGGAGCCTTTCCTCGGTCTGTTTCCTACCCTCCTTGAGAAAATCATAATCATCCTCATTTGAAGGCATGCCTTGGTGGTTGGGTTCCTTAGTAAGTGCATCTGGTCGGAATCCTCGCAAGCCACTCCCTTTACGTCTCCAGCGCAAAATAACCTTCTCTAGAATTCCAACTGACCAGGTAATTGCCCTGTACTGCTTCCTTACCTGGTGACCCCTAACATGGGCCTTCGCAAAGAGAGGGCACGAGCCAGCGTTAATATATATACAGGAACGATATCTTAGATCAAAACTACAGAAAGGAAAATGCAGATCTAAACTACTAATGTGATATGTCTTGTAAGAAATACAAGAAAAAATTGGACAAAAATGACTGGTCAGGGACACTTTGGGAGTTAAGGTGCAAAAATGACCATAAGGTGCATGGCTTAAAATTCATTTATATGCGAGTTCCAATCCTTTGTTTTATTGAATAAGCAAATAAATTATGCCCACTGTAGCTAACTTTGATTTGCAAAAACAATCTGAGGATTAATGTACGTAAACGTACGGATAATTTGAGATACATAATTAAAGAGTGAATTAGGGACGAACCTGTATTTTAACAATTCTTTGCCGAATTATTAGGAATTCTTTTCTCTTCTTCCACCCTCGAAACTTTTTCTGTATTTGTACTGCAGCGGAATGGACTAGCCCACTGCTAGTGCCTGGTTTACGTGACTTCCCAGCAGCAAGTGAAAGAGCATACTGATCTGACAATGTGAACTCATCATTGCCAAACTCAGTTATCTGTTTCCTCTGGAACGACCGCATCCTGAACACTTGATTTATGCGATCAGCAGCTTGTGTTGCATTACAGACAGCTGTAAGTGAATCCTTCAGAGAGAGTACCTCGGGCACATCTCTGTCATTAACAGGAGTTGCTGTCCGTTCTGATACTGTTTGTACTACTTTCACACTAGATCCTTCTGATGCGCTATCATCCTTTTGATCATTTACATCAAGTGATCTGAAGTAGCTGGTCAAGGAAGACTCCGCAAGAAAACCAGAGATACCTTTGTGACCATTTCCAGATGCCAAATCTGCAGGTGTTTTACCCAAAGGAAATTCAGGAGATGGATCCGTTGGTGCTCCAGGAGTTGCACCAAGAGAGACAAGAAGCACAACTGTCTGCTCCCTGAAAACAAGGATCCAAAGACCCAAAAAGAGAATTAAGGGGGTCAGTCTATAATTCTAAAGAGCGAAAAACTAAAAGCTTAAACAATTTGGTTGATAATTGATCTGAAGACTAGCCACCAAGAAGGCCTTTTTCACTAATAGAGAGAAGATAGAAAGAGAGACTCATTTAAAATAGTCCCATATTTATATGAGTAAGGACTTTATCAATGACTTGATTGAGCAAGTCAAGTTTAAAATGCAGAAAATGAATCATGGAAATAAGGATTAAAATGTAAATCTAGCTTAATGAGCTTATAATAGTTACTAGCAGAAATTAGGTTAAAGACACCAAGAGTTAAAATTTAGAGGTTCTTGCCTGCCACAGAATGCAGCCCAGTGAAGGGCAGTCCATCCATTCACATCTCGGAAATTAATACTAACTCCTGCAGCTACAGTAGGTCTTATGGCCCAGTCATAACCAAGAGCAGCGGCTAGATGTAGCAGACCTTGCCCCTCCACATCTAAAACAGATGGCCCTCTACCACTTTCAGCAACCTTATGAAGGAGCCATGAGTACAACTTCTCTTTCATCCTTTTCTCAATGAGCTTCTCTTTCACTTCATGTTGGGACAAAACCAGCTCTGCAGTAGGATCCAACACCTGGTAATAATCATCCTCCTCCTTCATAAACCTGATTTTATTGATTAAGTTACGTTTCTCTGAAAAATCTTCAAGGTGATCATTTGAGGCGCTGACTGATTTCAGAGACAAAAATCTCTCAAGTCGCAATCGCAAATGAAGAAACATTTCACTTGTACCACTACCAAAGATATCTTTGGCATCAACATCTTTGATAGAAACCTCTCGGTATTCAAATTCTCGCACTTCACTGCAAGATAACCTGTTAGAACAGGTTACATAAAAAGGGACTTGCCCCACTCCATGTGATGGGCAAAAACAACAAAGAATCCCTTCAGGTAGAACCTCAACTGGGACCTCTACTTCGCCAAACATACATGACCAGTTATGTTTTACAATCTCCTGTGCACTCTTCAAAAATACTCCAGTAATCAGAACCTGTTTTACAACAAAGAGATAAAAGATAAGGAGAAGACGGAGAAAGATCCAGTTGTTGTTATCCCAGGAACCATATATATACTCTAAACAGCAACAAATTGAGAGAAAAAATAATTAACAAATTCAATCTAGAAGACAATTGCTCTACATAAGGAAGCAAAAACAATAGCATCACAATGAACTAATTAGGAAACATGCTTAAAAAAGAAAAAGGGAGAACAAAAAAGAATATTCATCTCCCAAAACAAGTCAAACTGGAGTGTATGTAAGAGAATATGAATTACTAAAAAGAAGAGCCCAATGCAATTATACAACACAGATAGTAAATACCTCAGTTTCTGACCCTGCATAGGCCCATTTTGGAGAAAAATCAACTATGCTAAATAGCTGCTCCTGGGAGAGAGAGGGACTCAATGAGGATTCATCAACAATGTCACCACGTTCAACACTGCTCCATGAAATGCCAAAGGTGGATGGCACATGCAAGTCAGCTACCTCTCCAAGTTCTTTTGTCATCCACCGAGAGAAGCTATCAACTTTCTTCAATCCATTATCTCCACTCAGTAATGGCTGTTTAGTAAAAGAGAATGAGTTCTTTCCTTCCATAAACTTACCATTCTCCAAACTTGAATTCATTATAGAATTTGATGCTTCATCTCTAGGCTGTTCAAAGTTGTTATTCACAAACTGCTCATTTTGCTGATCAAAATGGAACTGTTCATGAGGATTTGGTAAATTCGCAAAATGGGACCTTTGTTCAGAAAAACTAGAACCCAGGTCATACGGAAATTCCAAATCCGATGTCTGGCCCATGGACCAATTTTGTGAGTGTGGAGAATCTTCAAATGAATTCTGAATAAAGAATTTAAATTAGAGTATTAAAATAAACAAACTTCAAAGATAATAGGGGTCTGATTTTAGCATACAAAAAAAATTTAAAATATAATCAACAAAATCAAATGCAAAACTTGAATTCTAGATCTACTAGGTAAAATCTATTTTTATTCAAATGAAAAAAAGAATTAACTCTCCGTTAGGACAGATGCATCGATAATGAGAATGGTACGTATGACAGAAAAGACAAGCAACAAAAAGTATATACATAAAAAATGCAACTGCTTTTTACCTTCCAATCTGACTGGATAGAAAGACTATAAGCCTCATGTTTGACGGAATCCTCGCCAGCTAAAAGCTCATCTAGAAGTTCTTGTCCCGGAATATTTCCTGTTCTAGCTGGTTGAGAGGAAGACAATGATTCATGAGAAGCAACAATGTCAAATCCTGTACTAGATTGTCTTAAGACCTCTTCCCAAGATCCCAGACAAAGTGTTTCTTGAGACTGAATAACTAGAGAACCATCTTGAGCAGGTGAAACATTATTCAATGTAGAGACATTGTCTGGTAAGTTCGCTGAGTATAGCACCAGGTATTTATGCCATAACATACAAAAGATAGTGAGTAAAGGCAATGCATAAAAGAAACATAAATTAAATAAAACATACATTAAAAAACATAAATCACCTGTACAGGACGGCTGCGTAGGACTCGAGCGGCCACCATTGGTGACATGGAAAGTTCCCATCTGTGATGACTCAAGATATGACTGAAATCTGGAACTGGATTGGAGACTATCCCCTGCATCAACTTTCACGTTAGTTGTAATGGAAGTTTACATCAATAGCTAGTGACCTAGCAACATCTGAATCATATTCTACAATCACCGTCATGCAAAATAAAATCATCTCAAGCTAGCATATTAAATTTCACAATAGACAAGGAGAAGACCCATAAGAGTTAGCAAAAGATGACTAATAGGTTTACTTATTTAGTTGACAAAACAACCAATATTAGCAAACTGGGGCCAAAAGTTACCAGAATCAGCATCTTCACATAATGAAGATAGAGTGCTGGTTGGGCTTGTGGAATTCGTATTTCCTGAATGTGTCTTGCTAAAGCTAAAAGACGAGAGGCTACTCTTTTGAAAATTTGATACATCATCAGTCTTTCTCATACCTCCATTGCTTGTCTTATTACCCTGATGGAATTAGAAAACAAGAACAAAAGGAGAGGAGTAACTCTGTGATATTATATAATAAAAAAGATTATCAACAATGAGCCAAATACTACAGACCAATTCTTAAGTTTCACCATGAGTCCCAGCTATTAGCTTCAACCAATATCAATCCTATCAGCTAGATCTATCATTATTTAGGATACTGGACCCACAAACTCATCGCTTACCATGTTGATTAGATACAGGTCCATTAACTGCCACTTACTATCAATCTGAATATTTGAGAACCTATACCAAGTGGTCAGGATTGAAGGCAATACCAAACCAGCCAAATGTAGTAGTGAACCATTGGTTTGTTCACAAGGTTAATAACTGGAAGAAGTAATATAGCCTAAGCATGTGGTCACTGGCAAAACTGTGCATGATGTGTTGCTCTATTATGAAATTGGTGCTCAACTTATATCCATTTCCAAAAGATAGCTGGAAAAATCAGAGGTTCATTAAAAGATAAAATAAGAGCAGCAATAGAAGAGTTATACCTTAACTTCCAAGTAATGAACAAACACTATATGCATCAACTCCCTACAACATTCAACAAATTCATATAAATGAAACAATAAAAACTCTTTCAAAACAAAACTGCCACCCCAATAAAATAATATGACAGAAACTTCCTGGCATTCAAAATATATAACTTTTTAACTTCAATGATACTGAAGCAACAACATAATGTCAAAAGAGTAACAAGTAAAAAATAGAAGCCTAAGGTTGGGAAAAGAAGAAAAATAAGGAGAGCTTCTTAAATCCTTGTGAAATTATGGGCAACCAATTTTCATCTAGTATATAACACACGCATCTTCTATATGGTCATTTTTTTATAAGTGCAATATGAAACATGAAAAAAAAAAAATCAAAATCAATATTAATGCTCAAATTCATTATATTGTATGCTATAATTTCATTGAGAACCTTGGAGTCATATAAGAGGCTAGAGTTTCTCATTAGTTCATTACTTCATTTATACCAGAATTTGATTTGACATTATTTTAGGAGTATACATTATACATTGGGATCTTAATAGTAGTCCATGAACCACTTTTAACTAGTTATTACTCGATAAGTATCTAACTGGGCATGAAATATAAGTTAATTCACTTACGGTTCAAGCATCCAATAGCAACGCCTTTGAAAATTTTCATTTTCTTCCCCGTGAGCATAGTAGCAGTGTAACACATCAACACTTCCAACCTAAAATTGTCTGAAAGATGTTAACTCACATAACTATTTTTATTTTACCGGTACAAAAGATGCATACTAGGGATATCATAAAACAAGTGGAAGGAGATGCAGTCACAAACCAAGGAATTACAAAACAATGTATTTTATTATAATATTTAGAAAACATGCATCCATCACATGAAAGCAAAATCCAAATGAAGAGAAAGGTATTTCTTTACAAACTTACCTTCAGCTTCTCATGAGCTTCCTTCACAGTTTTTCCGTCCTTTTTCTTCCTCCAGTAGTGTCCATCCTTTCTAAAGTATCTCAACAACTTTCGATCAAAAAGAAATAGTGAACCACCTGGCATGGTGAAATGTATGTCAAGCTTTGATGTATCATGTATGCATGAGTCTAAATGAATACATACAAATGTTCTTTACTATAATGTGTGTGGCCATGCTAATATATAGTTTGCATTGAAGCTTCAGAAGTACTAGGTTTTATAAGAAGCTCTACACTGACATGCAAATAAAAGATTGAACGCCTCCCTATCGCACTAGTGTCTTTAGATCAGGAGTCATCTTAGAAGATTAGAGATTCAAAAGAACAATTGTTAGTCATTGATCTGAATATTTATCATGATTTAACACAGTAATGCAATTATCATACTTGGTGGCCTGCTTGGAGGCTCTGGGGCAATATGAAACTTTTGATGGTTAGAGAGAATTTCACAAATTTCAGCAGGTCGCAGCCAACGATGTTGTGCTTCTGATAGTAGTTGTCGAATGTCTATCCATCAAAATTCAGAAAATCAATTAATAATTACTTCCATAAGTAAACATGCATATAAAATCTAGAACAATCAGATAGAGAGCGAGGAGCAAGCAAAGAAAAGACTATGACACTCAAATTTATTCCTGAGATCAGATTGATCATGTTACCAAGATGTATTATATATAGTCTAACATTTTTAGCATTTAACCCTACATCAATCACCAGCTTCACTGGTCCTCTATATAGCCTTTTGCTCTTTCCTTCCATGTTGGATTTCAGTCAAATTACAGTGACTGACAACACAATCTTATTTTATCACTACTAAGCAATCTTGAAAATGGCTCACTTAATAGTCAATACCAGAAAAGCCTCTACTGTTACATTGATAATAACGCATCCAAAGTATGTCGACCTGAACTAGTCCTGATCACATTGCCATGTATACAATCTCATTTCCATCCCTCAGTAAAATTGTTATTGTTTTTACAGTACTGATTACGCAAGTACAAAGATCACCACAGACTACTATAATCTCATCTGAATTTGGTGTCCATTTTGTTACATGCAATTAATGTATCTCCTATATATATAATTCCTTTCCATCAGAACAATTATTTATCATCCATACTACACACAACAAACACATTAATTTCTTCAATACTGTCATAAAAGCAAGTGTAGTTAATCAAATGCCACAAAAGAAAAACAAACTGAATTCAACTCAAGTCAATTACAGGTCTCAGTTCAGTTCAGTTCTCTCATTTTCTTCTTTTTTTCTCCTCATATTTTATTCAGTTCCGTGCTACTCAAATTTCTCAGCCGCCAATAGAAGCAATCAAAAATCGTAGATTCTATTACTTACGAGTCTTAAAATGAACAGGATTCAACAAAATCAAAACGTAAAAATGAACTGAAAATTAGAGAAATATAACATGGAGAGATCTGACCTAATCGATGGCCGGCGGGAACGGGCGATCCATTCTCTGCCATGAGAGAAAGAGGAAGTGAATCGGAGAACTGAGTTCGTAGCACAGATTTGCTGATCAAAAGAGCGACGAGCGAGAGAGACAGAGGAGTCTTTGAGAGAGACTTTCTCTTTTTGAGTCAGCTGATGTGAATGGAACGCGATTTGGGATTCAAATAAATATTTATATGTTTTTTAAAATAATAAAAGTGAAGAAAATAAATAGTGGGGTTGAGTGGTGGCCGGTGGGGGCTCGTTTACCCAATCATATCATGACATTTGGCAGAATGATTTCACACTTGACTTGATTCTGTGACGGTGATTTTCAGACCGCTATTTTATTCCTGGGCCCACTTAATCTTCAACTTTGAACGGTGCAGATTTTCTCGTTTCTGGATCGTAACGCACTATATCTGCTGCACTGTCCCTCATTATACTGTCCTTTTTCTTCCTGGTTGAATACGTAGTATTTGTGAAGTTAAGGTTTTTATTTTAAATATATATATATAATTACAGTCTCATATTTGTGGAGAATTTTTTTATTTCTTTTCGGTATACTTAATTATCGTTTCATTCTCATTTTAAGTGGAAACAAACTATTTGAATCCAAAAAAAAAAAAAAAAAAAACAACACGTAAAATAAATTTATACAGTACATTTTGTGGATTTTGTAACTAAAGTTAATGGTAGGATCGAAATGGAATTAAATGTGAATTTTTTTAAAATTAAAACAAACATTTAATTTCTCATGGACAATACATATCAAATGAGATAGTACAAGATTTTTTCAGATTTTTCCTTTGATAGTTACAGAAAGATATTTTCAAATGTTTAATGACTTGTCTTAATATTATTAAATCTATTTTTAGCAAGGAATGTCTTTAATTAAGATGATAAATTTAGAGAGAATAAATTACTTAGTAGTTAATTTATTATTCTTTTCTCTACTCTAGAAATCAAAACCGTCTTTTCTATTTTTTATTGTCTTTCAACAAAGTTTTTTTCTTGAACCGCCGTCAAATAGTTTTCG
>JAYMTH010004032.1:0-10224 GCA_036897465.1 Pelargonium australe | reverse complement strand
AAAAAACTCAGATTCCGGCAACAAAAAACGCATTCCGGCAACAAAAACACATTTCAGCGACACTTTTGAATTTTCCGGCGAAACTATGAATTTTCCGGCGAACATGTTCAACTTAGGGGTGGTAAAAGTAACAACATGATCTTCAGGGGAGATATGTGTAATATTGCTATCTAAGAGGGGAGGTATGTGTAATTTTCCCTTCCCGTAAAGCACAAATGAACACAAACATCCATCATATCACGTGCTTCTCATTTACTATCATTACTACCCACAAACAAGCAGCAACAGCATGTAATTTGAGAGCAATGTATCCACAATTTTAAAAAGTAATCTAAATTTGATTGGAAGGAGATATTGTTCAAAAAATCTGATACAAAATAAGAGAATTTGTCTAGACCCGCCATTTAAATTTCTAATATGCACGAGTTTGAATCCAAACTCATAACTATATAGTGTGTAATTAGTGTTTGTTTGGGAACACCATCACACCTCCTACTACTTTTTTTTTTAAGGTCAACCACGTAGGAGATAGAGACAATTGACGAGAAGTAAATTGTTCGTCAAATTTTGAGAGCAATAGACCTTTTAAACAAAAACTCCTGCACAACTCCTGCGGGAGCTCATTTTCCACAGGAGCTCTAACTTTGTTGCAGCCTCTTGTGAGAGCTCCTTCTTCTAGAAAAATTCCATCACCACCCCTCAACCTCAACCAATATAGTTCCTTCATTGTAACGCCTTTATTTATTAATTTTTATTTGTACCTCATTCTTCAAGTTTAGTTCATTCATCATTTTTTGAACAAAAAATTATGTGTTGTTTTCAAGCTAATAGAGAAGATAACACTATTTTCATGTGTTGAAAACAAGCAAACGAAGAAAATAGACAACCATTTCATTTGTTTTATGGTCGACCACATCTAATTTAAAAAAAAAAAAAAAAATTCAAACTACCTTATTGTAGTGAGACGATGAGATAAATTATATAATAACAAATGTAATTTGGTCTGTACTAAATTTTAAAATATATTTAATTCTTATTTTACCAAACGAATATCATCCCCCAAAGGCTCGGTAGACCCTTTGGGCCGGTTGTGGGCTAGGAGGGATTCGAACCCCCGACATCGTGGTTCGTAGCCACGAAATATATTTTTAAACTTCTATCATCATCAAATTTTATCAAATAGTACATCAAATGTCTACTAATTCTTACAAACTTTTTACCTCATTTCATCTCTTTTTATCCAATAGATCTTTTGAGGGTAGAGTTACCAAACAAACAATTAGTATTCAAACCAAACCTTCAATTTTCTTCAGTTTTCAATAGTGACTTGGGAAGCTCAATAATGACAAGTGTGATCAATTTCATCACAAACATTGAAGCCTGCTACCACTGCTTGTTCCCACCATTGGATTCTATTCAAACACAAATAATTATGGTCCCATCCCATAAATTAATACTAAATATTAATCCAATTATCAAACAACCTTTTCTCTTTACACTTTATTAGATAATTATGAAAACCATTTTAGCATTGGCCAATCAAATTGACCCACCAAATATTTGTGTCCTCACTCACACATGCCTTGTTCCAAGCCTTGACTTGTTGTATAGTGAACACTTCATTAGTCCTTGCTTAATCACCTTCTTTTTTAATGTCACAATGAAAAGAGTTTGGACCTACCAATACCATATGTTTCATATCAATTAACAACAACAATAGGAAAATTCAGAAAAAAAAAAAAACAACAACAATAGGATGATACAAATTGTTTACATTTTATAAAATCAAACTAACACCAAAGTGTCTTTTTTGACGAGTAAACTTATTATTTTATTAATGCTCAAAATCAAATACAATAGAAATATCGATTAATCAGAATCGAACCAGACATGAACATAAAGACCCAAACAAGTCAAGCCTCCACATCGCGCGCTGATTCTTAACTTGGAGACATTCATCGTCTCAATGAAACCGCAACTAACGAAACTAAATAGAAAAATCACCAAAAGCCATATCCTAGCTAATATGAGCTAGCAAATTCAATCCAGGCATCTCGGGTCCTAACACGAGACCCGACAAGGCTAGAACAATATCCGAAACCTTCAGAATCCACACACGAGATCCATCACTCCACACCCCTAAAGTAAATCCAACCAGTAGAATAAAAACTATGCCAAACCAAGCAAATAAAACGAGACCTAAACCAAAACGAACTAATAAGCCAGAAAACGAACAAATTTAAACTAACATAACATAACCTAATAGTTGGAAACCATAAGCTTCAAACCCCATGACGAGACGTACATCCGCCGCCATGACCGCACTTCGATTCACCGAAAATAAGCTTCAAACCCTCCTCACTCTCTGCTTGCACCTTTTCTTGTTTCACCCTCACCAATACTTTCCTCCTTGTCTTCGGCCCAACCAGTAGCCGTCGTCTCACCCGATCCACTCCTCCGCTCCCTCTTTCTCACTCCGACCTGAGCGTAACCCCTGTCAAAGCACCGAGAAAACCAAGCAACTCGCCTGGCCGTGCAACAACGTCGACGAACTACGCACACAAACAACTAATTTGCACTGCGTTGCACCACCTGCTACCAACGATCGAAGCCTTCTCCGCCGCCCAGCCACACAAACCTTCAAAATCTTCAAAAACTCAAAACCCTAGACGCTACAGAGCGTACAAGCCCAAGATTTAGCTATAACACCAAAGTGTTTTAAGTTAAAACAAAAATATTTAAGGAAATAGTGATTAGGACATAAATAAATAAAAAATATATACATAAATTTAACATTCAAAGTGAGTTGAGAATATAGTGTTCCAAATTTGGACAGCACCAAATTAGATTAATCTAATTCAATTACAATCACTACAATACTTTATCCACAAAGTTCTTCTAGATTGATCCAACTCAAATTTGGTTTTAACTAAATTAATATTTTCTCTATAAAGAAATCCCATATATAAAATATGTTTGGTTTTATTCTAGGGTAGAAAAATCAAATTAACCGTAAAAACTTAGTATGAATAGCTTTGACGTCCTTAATTATGATATTACCCGGCTCGAATGGAGATTAGTCTGAATGTAATATGACTTAAAGTGTCAATCTCGTGGTGATCGCGAGTCCGCTTTGAAAATCTCATAGTTAAAACATAAAATAAAATAAAATTAACTATTAAAGAATAAA
Organism: Pelargonium australe; assembly: GCA_036897465.1. Classification (NCBI taxonomy): domain Eukaryota; kingdom Viridiplantae; phylum Streptophyta; class Magnoliopsida; order Geraniales; family Geraniaceae; genus Pelargonium; species Pelargonium australe. Next base: position 7,034 of record JAYMTH010004032.1, on the reverse strand, counting down.
CGTGGAAAGAAAAAAACTTCCTTTAGGTAAAAAAAGTAAAGCAAGAATGGCTTATGAGAATTTCAACTTCTAAACTACTTATTTCCAAAAAAAATAAAATAAATAAATAAATAAAGTTTGAACAACACCCAAAAAAACCCAACTAGATTTATCAAATTGTGAGATATAATTTCTCATATTTTGTTGGCAAAGCAAAACAGTTTCCAGGATTTTCGCAGTCGGTCTAAGAACCGTACAGGTAGGACTCGGACACGCCTTGACGCTCACGCGGACACGCCTTCACAGTGATTTCCATTTCCCCTCATTTTCCACTCTCCTCATTGACTCCACTTTTTTGTGAGCTAGGGTTCTCGATCTCTACATAACAAACACATTCAAAGATTCAATTGAAAATTTGTTTTCAATTCCCTCAACTCGGCCACCGCGGCGCTCAACGTGGGCGGAAGAGGAGACTTCATTGAGCCTCCCTAATACCCCTAACTAGCTCCAAACCGCTCAACCTCTCTTCTTTCTCTCCTCTTGGATGGCAAAGAATGAAGCCAAAGGCTCCTATTTATAGAATTTGAAATGTGTCCGGGCGCCGCGGCGCCCAAAGTTGGAACCGCGACGCTCAGCTTTAGTTGACTTTGCTGATTGATCTTGATTGATTCTGATTTCCTTGATTTGTGAAAATTTAAATTAAATGAGTTGACTTCCGTCGCCGCGGCGCTCAACGCGTAAAGATGGCTCTTTGGAAACTCTAATGTTGTGGATGAGTGTCGCAGTGCCACAGCCCGCCACAACTGCCGTCGCGGTGCTTAGACACTTTGACCGTTGATCAGTTTTTACTTTGGTTGAGTTTGGTCATTTTGGTCCTTTCCGGCCATCCCGTTCGCTCCAAAATACCTGAAAAGCATCATAAAAAACCGGCACACGTAAAAGAGGCAAAAATGTACATAAAATACACTAAAAGAACCATAAATATTCTAAAAACACGAAAAGAAAACTCACACTCGCGAAGGTCAAATAATGCTAAAAGCGTCCAATTAACAGTATTCAAGCACAAACGATATGTGAAAATGCTAGAAGTATGCATCTTTTAGTATGCTTTAGGATTAGATAACTAGTACAAAATACGAGTTATCACTAGCCATTATGAACTCACCAGCCACCCCCTTCATCAAAATCCCAACCTTGACCTACGATGGATGAATGGTTGATGATGAGTTTGAGACAGTCTTCGAGCTCCACATGCAAATGATGACTAATGATAATGCTGCAAGCTATTTTCCTGCGCTCTGCGAGGACCGGCACATGCATGGTATCAGAACCTTCCGAATTGTAGCATAAAGAGTTGGGAGCAACTGGAAATTTTGTTCCTAACCAACTTCAAAACTGTTAGCCAAGAAAATATGGATAAGATCCAACTCATCCACATCAAGAAGTCCACGAGTGTGGATTGGTCGCTAATGAGACCGTATGCATGGCCTTTAGAGCTAGTCTTGCCTCTAAAGATCTTCACACTCCCATCGCATTCCATAAGCCTAAGTTGTGGGAGAGGATGCTGGAGCTAGCTTCTAACCACATCCATGCAGAGGATATGTGCAAGCTAGCCACCAAGTCCATCACCAACAGAGAAAACCAAATCTCTAAAGGTAAGAAGACAACTTACGAAGACGACTAGGATGAAGAGAATTTCAAAGCAGCTGGTGGGTGCTTAGAGTAATTCATAGTGTGCTAGCAACCTTAGTAAACACTATCCTAGAAAAGTTGTCATATGAAACTTCACTCTCACAAAGGAGTTGGACTAACCAATGTAACCCGTTTTTGAGAAGAAATGAAAGAAAACTTTCTAAGTCTTATATACAAATGAAAGAGAGTTACACAAAAAAAAAAAAAAAAAAAAAAGAATACCACCTTGGAAAATGTTGGTTCACGTGAGACATGGCCTGAAAAGTTTGTCATCCGCGCCTAGTATCATTGTTCTATAAAGGGTAGAAGCACCTTGAAGAAAGGTTGGTCCATCTGAGACCTAGTCTTAAGACGGTGAATGTTTAAGCTCAATGTCATCATCCAGAAAAGGATTAGACCACCTTGAAAAAGGTTGGTTCACGCGAGACCTAACGTGAAAAGGTGAAAGTCCTCATTAAGTATCACTACCTTGCATGGGAGCCTCACCTCCCACCAGCAAAGGAGCCTCGCTTCAGAATCCTTGGCTCCAGCTTGCAAGAGAGGTCATAACCCTTAGAGTCTTATGACTCTCATTGAAAGGAAGACCTCGTTACCGCCAAGGAAAGTAAAGTCCCCACTCTTGCTCACTCGGCACCACAAGCATAGTTAAGTCATTGCTTACTCGGTAGCATGCACAAAGTTAAGTCCTCGCTTTCTTGGCAGCAACGCAGTGCATGCAAAGTTAAGTCATTGGTCACTTGGCAGCGTAGGCAAAGTTAAGTCCTTTCTTACTTTGAAGCACAGACAAAATTAAGACCTTACTCACTTGGCAGCATAGGCAAAGAAGCCCCACATTCCTCACTTGGAAGCATAGGTGATGAAGCTCCACTTAGAGAGCTAAAGAGTTTGGAGAAACTAGTCATACCACTGAGGGGTACATGAATGTGACTAGGTGAGGGAACCCGCCTTCACCACACATTGAAGATGTCGAGTAATCTCTCAAAAAGGGAGTAGGTCGATTCAACACTCATCTGGGGATGAAAGAACATGCCTCTTTTGAGCATGGTTTGAGGACTTCGTGAGAGAGCCCGCCCTCATCATACATTGTAGAGGGCGAGTAATCTCTCAAAAGGGAGTAGGTCAGTTTTACACTCGCTTGGGGATGAAAGAACATGCCTCTACGGAGCATGGTTCGATGAATTCGTGAGAGAACTCGCCCTTATCATACATAGTAGAGCCAAGAAATCTCTCAAAAAGGGAGTATGTCGGTTCTACACTCATCTACGGATGATAGAACAGTCTATGCGGAGCACCGTTCAAAAGATAGGGAGCCTTGCCTCAACCAGAGAGCAAGAACATGCCTCTTGAGAACATCGTTTGAAATATAGAAGCCCCGTGTGGCGCGTGAACCAAATTTTCCTAAGATACAATTTATCATACATCTAAATTTTTCTAAGTATGGAAATGAGTGTGGGAGAGGGGTAAAGATAAAATAAAAAATAAAAAATCCCACTGAGTGTTGGAAAGTCAACAAATTCAAAACTTCTCCAAAAAAGTTCTAAATGTTGGAGCATTGACAAGAAGATCTTACTAAGAAAATATCTCAAAAATTTTCTTAGTGTTGGAGTTTTGCAAGAGAGTACAATAATAAAAATATAAATCAAACATGGAACATTGGCGAGAAGGTCAAACAAAGAGAAATTCTCCAAGAATTTCTAAGTGCTGGAAGATGCCTCGCTTCCGCCCTCAACATCCCCCGTTCACGCTTCGCATGACCAATCCACTCCTCGCCCTGCAAGCCATTGTTGGTCATCCCCATAACCATACCTATCCTCGTCCCCAAGTGTCATTATTGATCATCCCCATGATCGTACCTCTTCTCTCCCTCGCGAGACATTGTTGGTCATCCCCATAACCATACCTATCCTCGTCCCCAAGTGTCATTATTGATCATCCTCATGATCGTACCTCTTCTCTCCCTCGCGAGACATTGTTGGTCATCCCCATAATCATTCCTCTCCTCTTCCCTGCCTCCTCCCCCACGCGATGAAATGTTGATCATCCTCTTGACCACTTCTCTCCTCACCCTAGAAAGTCGTTCTAGTGGACCCAACGACCCCGCGGCACCTTATGCGAAGAGACTCATCTTAAGGGGCCAAAAACTCAAAACTTGGCTAAGTGAAAAAAATGTTTAGAGTCACCCGCACCCCAAAGCTCACCTTGACGAGTTTCGATAAGACCTTTGTCATAGTCTCGCCAAGGCTTCCCTAAGCGAGCCTCCGCCTAAGACTAATTCCCGCACTTAGAAAAAATTCAACCTCCCCGTGGAGGTGGAAGACCCAAGGGCCCTCCATGAACTCCCTTGGGAGACCACTTACAAGAAACGCAACAAAGGAATACTTGTCACATACCAGGAAGCTCATGATCCTTAGATTGAGATTGTCATTAAAAAGGAAAAAGACCTAATGAAAAGCTGATCAACCAAAAGAACATCACTCCATCCAAGTCTCGATAAATTTATACCACTCAGAGTGGGGGCAACTGATTTGAAATAAAATATCAAAAATAAATTTACCAATGAAAGAGCGACACATGGCTCGTCCAGTCAGATGAAGAGGTAGTCAAGCAGTTCGAACTCACCAAAACTAAGGATAAAACTTGTATTTTTGAAAGAAAAAAAATGGAGACGTGTGCGGTGCACATGAAGAGAGGTGATGAATTTCCGTCAAAGTTAACTAACGTAATGGTTTAATGAAAGTTGATGGTAGTTTGATGTATTAAAAAATAGTTTAGGGTGTCCTAGTGCAAAATGTGTCAAGTTGAGAATAGGTAAGTGTAATTTCTCCTAAAAATAATATTTTGAAATTAAATTAATTAATTAGCAGCGAAAATCTTGTCGCAATTGTCCGTTGTTGATCGATCTCTCGTCACCGACAAACATCGCTAGTCGACGACGGGTATCCCGCAGTTGTGAGCGACGTGTTGACCGTGATAGGTGTCGTTACTAACAGCGATTAAAAGGCGTGTTAGTTCACCAGCGACGAGTCGTACAACGAAGAATCCAAACTCCTTGCCAGCCCGTCGCATATCATGATTAGCAATAGAATGTCGGTGATCAGCGACAAATCATGATAACGTCTCTTGTAGTGTTAACTTTTTTCTATTAGCACTCTGGTAGTGTTAACTTAATTTTACTTGAAAAATAAAAATGAAAAAATTATAAATTGTAACTTCTCTTTGTGCAATGTTAAAAACACTCCTACAAGATTTGAACATATACCAGTTTCCTCATTTAAAAGTTTTGCAACATCGATAATATTGGATTGACAAAATTTCATTTTTTTTTTTTTTTTTTTTTGAAATTGGACAAAATTTCGATTTTAATAATCGCTATTACACTGAACGTGTAATGCTTTTATTACACAAGAAGAAATGTATGTATTCACTCGGATTTAGGAGCAAAGTTTAGGAGGCCCCATGGCATGAAATTGTATTATCTTTGAGCTATCCTTCTTGATTCAAGATTCTGCACTTGCAAGAACAAGATGATCACCATCTCTAATCAACTGTATATCATCAATTTCATATCCTTCTTTGGTTAGAACTCTGGTTGCTTGGAACTCAAACTTGGTGTTCCCCAACTCTAGTAGTTCCTCAAGAGATCCTGGTAGAAGCACTAATTTTCCTGGTGCATCTTTATCTTTTTCCGGGCAAGTAATTGTCACTCTCGGACGGCTACTGCTCAACATCCTCGTGCTACCGGGTCGATCCCTTTCACCTGAATCATAAGTAGTGATTGTCATCAGTTTATAATTTTGATCCAGGTAAATCAGATGCATTTTACATAATTTCACTCAGTCTTACCTCTATTGGCTGCTGACATGACTCCAAACAGAGAATTACCATACGTACTTGCCATTCGCCTACCAGGTGTGGTGGCTCGCGATCCAGGCGTCATCTCTGGAATGGCGGGCAAGCTGTCGCTGGAAACCCCGAGGGGTGGGAATATTGTGGGCGCACTTGAATACTTCCCAAGGTACGGTGCCCCGAGCTTATGACCCCTACCACTTGGAGAATCTCGCACGCCTGGACTTGGAGGTGCAGGAGGTCTTTGGACTTGAGGTGTGGTTTCGAAAAGAGTTTTGATCTGCTCGTGGCCCTGATGATCCGCCAATCCCCTAGGGGTCCATCCGTAGTTATCGGCTTTGTCAATTTCAGCTCCTTGTTCTAATAGGAATTTGACCATTTCAAGATTTCCCTCAGACGTTGCTGCGTGGAGCGCGGTAGTTCCATTGCTATTGGGCAGTGTTACATCCCCGCCATAACGAACAATTTCCTTGAGCAGTTCCATGTTGTTTTGCTCAACAGCAGTGCATGCAAATTGACCCACCTCACCAGAACTTAGCTTTGCACCATTGTCAACAAGTAGCCTGGCTACTGATTTGTGTTTGCCCAACATTGCATCCCATAACGGAACATTACCTTCGAAGTCTGCGGGCATAACAGAGATGTGAAAGGTCGACACTCAAAATGCAGATAACTAACTACCCCTGTGAGCTAGATAAGTTACCTCTAATATTAGGATCAGCACCATATTCTAGAAGTAGAGCCACACAATGATCACTTCCTTTGGAAGCAGAAATGTGCTGTTCAATAGAACATAAAATTAAATGGAGACAGAATGTGTAAATTGTGTGAGCACACACACTACTCTATGAAATATATGTAGGCAAAAACAGATAGAGAAGATCGCAAACCAGTGCTGTTTTTCCCTCCCCATTGGGTTCATTAGGATCGGGACCTTGTCTCAGCAACTGATGCATCAACAGATCATCTCCTCTGACCGCTGCAAAGATTAAACTAAGAGGCACATCCATTCTTCCTCTAGCTATCATATGTTCCGTCTCTCTCAAAATACCTTCCATTCCCGGGTCCTTCAAATCCTTAAGATGTTGCATGCCAATTGTAAGAAAGACTTGATGTTACACTGTACAGTTCAGTCTCGTACTAATAACATCTACATTATGGATGATAAGTGCCAAACTGAAAGGAGCTAGAGTTGACAATTCACATAAATTTTATCAGATTCACTACCTGTAGAAGATTGTTCATGATTACTGTCCCGTCTCCAACATTTGCCTTGACAATATTAATGAATGTAGTCCGGTTCATACGGAGCAGCTGACTCAAACGTTTGGTGCGAACTGTGTATGGTTGAGGCCTATAACAGAGTACACCTATCTCACCAATGATGTCTCCTGACTTCGCCTCACTAACAACCTGCAATGATCCATCAGCAAAAGTCATTTTCTGATAGTGAAACGATCAAATTTAATACTTATACAAGTGTAGCCTAAAACTAACACTATGGTATCCGCATATAT
>JAYMTH010004031.1:0-10224 GCA_036897465.1 Pelargonium australe | reverse complement strand
TATATATATATATTTAATTCATTATACGTACTGGTGGTGATTGGTGATGGATCGATAATAAATATAAGAGCTAATATTGCAGCATTAACAGCAGTAGCACTAGTTACTGCCTTTTTCTTTTGCATGGTACCGTAGCTTAGAAATGCAAAACCACGTCCACCATTTTATTTTTTTTTTGAAGAATAAAAGAGTTCTTGTGTGGCAGCTTTTGCTTTCATTGATTGTTCATATTTTAAATTAGCTTTTGCATGTTTGGAGAAGATTTTCTTTGGATCGAGATTAGATTTGTAGCTTTGATGGGTATAATTAAAAAAAAAAAAAACAAATTAATTATATCAAACAACAGCAGCTCCTGCTTTTTCTTTATATCTTTAGAACTCTGAATTAATTATAATTATAATTATAATTACGATTATGATTAAAAAATGGTTCTTATTCTGTTCACGAGGGCATTGCATTTGCATATATGACCAAAAAGATCCCACTCATGCAAGTATTTGACTTGAGTGCTCTCCTTTTCCATAATCCTGATTTATTAATGATACAAAACATTGGTTGGTACCATGAAATGTTCTTCATCTTTGTTTCTTTTCTTCTTTTGCTTTAGTTTTGTCTGAGTTTTTTAAATTTAGAAAGACTCTCTAGTTACAGAGATAGATGATGATGATGATGCGAAAGGAGCTAATAAATATAGTTTTGTCCATGCAGTCATATTAGGGAAGGTAGCTGAGGGTTGATGTTCACACTTCAACATGACTTTGGTTCATTAATACACTAAAAAATAAGAAGACGGTCCACAAATGAAAACATTATTGTTTAATTAATTTGTTATTGCTACTTAGCTCATTTGGGTATAAAAAGACAAAGCTACCAAATTAAAATATATCTGACCTGAATCATATATATACAGACCCGTGACCAGTGAGTCGTCTTCTTGGTTTGGGACACTGAACAAAAACAAGAAATATGGTAACTGAATGTTACAGTACGTACTTGTTTAGTTAAGAGAATGGTGACACTCTTGAGTTTTGTTTGTTTATCTATTTTCTTTTTTTGATCAACAAAATAAATACTGAAATCAATCTTGCTCAGTAGATAAATGGATAGGTGTCAAGATCTCGATGGGATCGATGGAGAACAAAAATAAAATAATTTAATTTAATTTAAATGAAATCAAATTTTACGAATATAGTCTTGTTAATGTCACTCTCTTATGAAAGGTTTCTAATTAAATTAAAGAAATATTGTATATATGCTGACTTCATTGTCCACATTGTAGACAAGATATAGGACATTTTAAAGTAAAATGCCTCCTGAATCTTGATTTATGCAAAGTGGTTTTATATATATATAATTTACTAAATAATGCAAAGATATGTTGTCAGTATATATATCTCTTTTTATTAGTAGTTAGGTTCTCTCAGTGAAAATTTGGCATAAAAAGATATCAACATTCTTAGCTAAGATAAGCCAATACATTATAAAAAGTTTTTTTGAACTCTCTTGATTCATTTATAAAAAAATATGATATATCTTTGTGAATTTAACTTCTTCTAAAGTCATTGCTTTCATAGAAATGTAGGAGACATGTTTTAGTTCTAAATTGCTTCTGATTCCATGCATGATTATAACTAGAATGCAATTTGGCCTTGAACAATTGAAATAATTTAATTTGACTTGTTATATCAAAATATTAACTGGAATATGATGCTCACTGTTTCAAATTTTAAATCAAAGGTTAATCACATAGAGATTTGTTTCTGTAAAAGTAAAATAAATAAAATGTTAAGATCCTATTATATACTTTTTTTTTTTGAACAAAACAATCCGAAGATTATTATTGAAGATAAACTGAAGTTACAACTAATAAAACTGAAACTCGAGACCAGACAAACATCTGCAAGTTCAAAATCATGAACCCTAAATCGCTGATCCAAATACTACAAGCCAGACCCGAAACAAACCCTAAACACCCAAAATAGCTAATCAGAACCTGATAAACTAGAGTCCTAAAACGAGACTCCAGCCGACTATAATAGGCTACGCCCAAGGACTGGACTCCAGCCCCCCGGAGCCTACCCGCTCCGGTATTGCTCATCTTTCCGACTACTCTCTCAGGCGGACCAGCACCGCTTGGCCCGCTTGTATTATATACTTATTAACCTTTGAAATAAATTACAATCATATTATTTTGTGTCGGACGGAATTCTTGGGTAATGGGTATGAGTAGAAGCTCTGTCAATTATCATATATTAGTTGTTTAAATTGCATTTATGGAGAGAGATTAACATAATCGGGGCTTCCCGTCTTAACGTATGCTTAAACTGATCATTGTGATTTGTGAGTCAGGAATAGTGTGTTCATGCACAAACACTTAGTAGGATGAATCATTGATTTCATATGGTACTTTCAGGTTTTAGATTTGAGCCTCGATGTTTATACTTTTGCTGATAAAAAAAAAAAAAAAAAAGAAGGAAAAGAACAGTTGTCATCATACACGAAGATCAAAGAGCAAGGAATATGCATCAAATTATTTTTTGTTTAATATAGACTATCAACCAAACTATGACCTACAATTTATCAAATTTCTCCCTATATAACTAAATATTTGTTGTCTCAAAATAAGTATCATGTTTTACTTATATTTTATCTCAAAATAAGTGTTTTGTTTCATTTTCAAGACATGATTGTGTATGAACTATCGATAATATCCATATTGTAAGTTAGTTAATATATCATAAGCTTGTTATAAGATATGAGCTTAAAAATAGAAGAGTAAATATATAACATTACCTACACCTTCACTTTAATTCATGATAATCTAAACATAATTCTTTTATTAGAAAGAATAAACTTTTCATATGAAGATAAACAAGCCTAATAGACACTCAACTTACAAAGAATAAACAGCTAAGAATGTAATGAGTATGTACAGTGGAGCTATATATACAATCTTATGTAAAGCATGATCCTTTGGCTGTTGGTGTACAGTGTTCAGTAGTTTGTAGCATATTAATTGTTGCATCTTCAGTGCAACTGAAATTATATTATTCCTGGCCTGCTCCATTCAGTTAGTTTTATTGATGAAATTATTGAATCTATGGCTAACAAAATTTTGACCTTGAAGTTTCAGTAGTAGAGAGGCTTGGCTACATGCAAAATCCAATGACATGGATGTTCTCATACCCACCTCCTTCCAATCACAAGAAAGACAGCAAATCACTGAGGTAATTAATTAATTACACTGTCATGCATGCTATATATACATATATATATATACTTGCATATCATCTTATTTCAACCTTAACCTTGCATGCATTTATTATGCTCTAAGTTACCAAAAGAACGCGATCTTGAGTAGCGATTTCCATTCTACAACGTAAAACCCAACGAATCAAACGCAGAAATCTCTGTTTCTGTTGTGAGATTGAGAGTTATTCAATTAACTATGTTATTTTAAATGTTTAGAAGCGGGAAATCTTCATTTTTCTTCCATAAAGTCAGTCCAACGATCTAAACTCTAAAAACTTAATGTTTCGCCCGCGTTCCTGTTTTTGTCAGTTTATGCATTTGGCTAGATTTTCATATGAATCCGAGAAAAGGAAACTAATATGTATTTGAAAACATGACAGGATCAGTGCAATTCAGGTCGAGTGAAGGGCTACTTAGGGACTAACATGGAATGCAAGAACCCGAGCTTGGAGTTCACATTAGGCAGACCAGATTGGCAGAACAAAGAACATATTTAACTCATCATGCCATTGCTACCTTCTCTTCTTCTTCTTCCTCTTCTTCTTCTTTTGATTTTGATTTAACTCATCATGATGCTTTCTCTCCAAGGTTGAGATGAGATCATGAGAATTATATTCAGAAGCCATAGATAATTATACTCCGTATAACATATTAGAAAAAGGAAAGAAAAAAGAGAGGGGGTGTCGGTGAAGATATGAAGGTGACAAAAAAGAAGAAGAGAAAAAGAGTTGCCATCTTCCATGCATATATCTATTTTTGTTAAGTTTCTTCAAATTTGATTGGTAGAAGTACAGTAACTTTTGGGGCTAATTGTTTAATTTTAGTGTGGTTAAAGGCTAAAGCTGCATTTTTTATTTCTATTTTTCTCTCAGTAGTGTTGCTATTTGATTTTGATGTGACCAAAAATTGAAGTGAGTTAAAAAAAAAAAAAAAGAGAAATGGCATTGAAAAAGAAAAGTTGAGTAAAAGAATCAAAGTGTTGATTTGGGCTTTATCTAGTGTGAAATGGGTTAAGCTTATATCTCTGGAATATGGTCTTTCTTTTACCAAGTGTCAGTCTCTGCTTGCTTTCAAATTTATCAGAGATCTGGAGTGACATAATGCACCATTGTTGGTCAAGTAAAAGGGTAAAGCTGGTTCAAATTGGTGGGAGGCTGTGCATTTTCACCAAATTCTTGTAATTTTGACATGTAAAGCTGATCAAGTTGATGCTTGCAATGAAGATGGCAATGGTGGTGTCAGCTAGGTTGGCTAGCTTTTCAATGAATCAAGTACTAGTCAAGCATGAACCTGCACAAAAGAATAGTATGTGCAGTGTAGAGCACAACATATAGAATAGCAACCAACCAAAGCCATCAAACAAGGAGCACAATTCCTTTTGGTCACATGACCAACTAGAAAATGGAATCATTACAAAACACATCCATGGAAGATTCGTTTTCTTCTTGGAAATCAAGCAAATCATAAGAGGGAGCTCTTGAAATTCATGCTGAAGTCTCTTTTCATTGACAGTAAAGGAGGAAATATATTCTCTGCCTCTCCAGCAAATCAGGTTCCACTTTCTAGAAAACAGACTACAAGAGCAAATCAGGTTCCTATTTACCATGCTTATACAAAAGCCCATGCTCAACAATTTTATGCAGGCCCATGAACCAAACATTGTGGATGAGATGGAGAGAAACTGGGGTGAAAACAAATTACCATAAGGGAAAGCATATTCTTACTAAGATTACCATACAATACAAACTGCAGTACTAGATTAACTTTTAGGCTTCAGATACTATAGACAACAACACCTAGCAACAAACACATATCATGATAGCCCGAGTTCTGAAGACAATTTGGCGAAGCAAAAACATGTACAAAGATGAGATCCAGGGCATTCGCGTGAAGACTTCTACAACATGGATCTCTACTTGTGTGACATCACTTCAATCTGAATGCTTATTTGCTTCGTGGTGGCGATGGGCATGTCGGGCAACAGAGTAAGCTGAAAGTGTTGACGCAGTCATGTTCAGTGAGTGCTTAGCGAGACCCACACTTTTCTTTGTAGCCAACCAAATGGTAAAGAAGAATCCAACCCAACCTGTTCCATTAAAAAATATGCAGATCCACCATGAGATGAAGATAGTTGTTCAATGGAAATATCAGACGCAAATCCATTCTTAAGAACTACTAGAGTTTCGTATAACAGTAATAGGGGTAGAACATGATTGGCCATTCCATACAGGCTGAAAGTATCAAGTTTGATAACCAAGTAATGGCCAATAGAAATGGCAGAATTCGAATAGAACAAATTGCGGCAGTGTGCCTCAACTCATAATGTCCTACTATATCAAGGTTAAGCTAATAAAAAATTGCGGCAGTGTATTCGCTAATCACACATACAAAGTTCATGATGCTAAATTTCATTGCTTTGTAGATATACAAAATTGACTCCAGTTTTATAAACTTGTATATGATTTGTAGACTAATATAGCCACAAATCCCTTCTACAAAAGAATTTGAAATTATCACAAGCAGAGAGTTACTGCAAATCAGACTCTCAATGAATTCTAGTTTAGAGTAACCTTCTCTTTTGTCACATTCTCAATTTCCTTACCCATACAATTACCAAATAGTCAACAAATCAAACCTATAGACTTCTGAGGATTAAAGACCAAAACTGCGTGATAACAGACTTAAAATGAGTGATGTAACTAACTACTATCAGTTCTATAGAATACAAATGAACAACCAAATTTAAGGTATAGCACTATATTTGAATGAGCTAAAGCTGTATCTGCAATAAAGAAACGCTCACCTGTTGCAATCACTGTTGCTATTATTGTTGAAACTGTTACTATGGAAATAACAAATACAGCAACTGACAATGCTCCAATGTATATGGCTGCTAAGCCAGCAAAGAAAAGAGCCAAGAAGCCTCCTGCTGCTGCCAAAGACATCAGAAGAGCTATGACAACTGCATTTACAGTCGCTGCCACAAAGAAAAGCATGAAGACAAACAATCCTGTCAAGGAAAGGCAAGAAATTGTCCCGACCTGCAGCAATTATGAAAAGACAAAATCAATACAAATATATATATAAAAAAAGAAAGAAAAAAGAAAGAGAGAGAGAGATTCTAGAGAATACACAATTTAATTATATAAAAAAAACATTAGAAACGAGAATTGTTTTTTAGCAATTCAAAATTTATTTAACTCATTTTTTAGTAATTGTGTTTCCCTTTCGCTCCCAGATACGAAAGCACATCAAATTTCAGGCTTGATCTCATATGAAATCAGTTCTAAAATATGAATCCGAGTTTCAAATTTCAATAGCTTCCAATTTTAAATCGAGTCAACTATGCTATGCAGCAAGATCAGAAAACAAAGAATGCTTCACAATAGAACCAAAAATGCCCAATTTCAGTAAGCACTTATCAACAACAAGAACAACAGAGTTGTTGCATGCATCAAACTTCAACGGTTCTCTGTAAATAGAGATTGAAAATAAAATATGTAATTACAAACTGGATTATTATTAAAAAAAATTTAAGATCTTAGAATATGTACTCACAGAGATGACGAGGAGGGCACGGAGGGGACTGCCCCTACGAGTCCAGAGGAGAACATCGCGGCCGGTGTTTTTAGAAGCATCGCGAAGGAGAGGACCTTTCTCAGATACGGCGATCTTAATCCGCTGAAGCAGCGAAGCACCGGCGATGCCGCTGGAGTGATGGGGGAAGAGAATCATGGAGATGAGACTGTGGAGCACAGTGTAGAGGGTTTCTTCGCGGCGACCATACGGTTCGTATTTACTGTTCTCCTTAACCGCATCCACGTAGACGCCGCCGTTGGGCACCTCCGTTTCGTTGGTTTCCGCCATTTTTACCGATCGGAGCAGTGAGCTCTCAAGAAATGTTGAGTGATGTGAATGAGAGTGTGAGTGAAGTCGTGTAATGTTTTCTGTTCATCATCGCAGTTGGGATCTAAATGCGGGGAAAAAGATTACGTCAACGGTAGCTTTGTGTCTTAAGATATGTACACGTGGTGCTTATCCGGATCCACTTTTAGCCGTTGGATTGGTCAGTCCCAGATTTTTTTTTTTAAATTTAATTTATGAATTATTATTCGGGTGGGCCACGGAAATGAGCTGATTTGCTTAATTGTAGAGGAAGTATTTTTATCACCCAAAAATTAAAAAATAAAAATAACACGGCCGACATGAACAAGTAACATCGACCACCAATTTGAAGAGCCCTACCACCAAATCTTATGATTGGCTCACCTGCAACTGCTTGCATTCATTTAATTACATCTTTTTTTCACGTTCTATGCTATATTACCCTACCAATTCCAAGTATAAGCTCTTTTACTTCTTGAATTTTCCCTAATTTGAAAAGTGAAAAACATTGTTAGTATAATGTTCCCTTGCTGATATAAAAGATAAAAAAGAAGCAATGCTATATATATATATGTACAAATTTTGTACAAAATTAGTTTTACAAAATGACGTGTCAATAGATGAGATATGACAATTGACACATCAAATATGATACTGATGATTTGGCCGAATCACAACACGTCACATGTGCAGTAACTTTTTTAAACTACAAAAATACAAAAAACGTGTTTGCCACATCAACGTATAAAATTTGGAATGTTTAGCATTTTTCAAAAAAAAAAAAAAAAAACTGTAAGTTGATACCATGACTACCGAATTGAGCCATGTGACTACGATTTCGATCCAATCTTGTAGTATAAAGTTGGCAATGGAGCTGACTATCAGTCCTTGATGACTGAGAAACGCTTACATCTTGCGTGAAACTTTTGAAATTTTACAGCAGAATTTTAGGCCCAAGCATGTCACAGGAATACAACCAAAAACAGAAATGAAGAGAAATGAAATTGCTACTAATCTTTGAAGATTTGCTCTTCCTGGATGTCATGCACATCATAACATAACTGTATTGGTAAATATCATAGCTTGTAAAAGAAAAAAAAACACCATAGTATACTGAACTGGCATTAGATACAACACATTTCAATAGCCCAACCTAATTTCGGTAACGAGAAAAGCCTCAAACTTATTTCTATCGGGTCAACTGTCAAGAGATGCAGAGGGGACCTATTCAACATTTATGCACCTCTCTTCTCATTAGGAAAGGGAGAGAGTAGCACCTAACACAGAAGATAGGAATTAAGTATCAAACTACCAGCACATAAATAAGAATGTTCTCATTGTTCTTCAGCATTCACATGTATATGGCTCTTCCCGCAAAAGAGCAACGGCCAGGGAAATTCAAAATTCACTTAGAAACCTATTCTACTCTCAGCCAACATATAAGAATCCTGTGTCACGCTAGGTTCATCAGTCATATACTCATCAAGCCCCAATGTCCTCGGTAACACATGTAGATATATCCCACAAATGACAAAATCCTCACCACCTTGGTCAAACACAATTATACTGAGTGAATGATATCTCATCTAAATCACAAGTCGTGTTCTTAAATGTTACTGGTATGGAACTATAACAAGGCAAAAACAAGTTAGGAAAATAAGGCAAACAGGCAAAGAGCAGAGAGTTTTGGCATAGTTTTACAGGCAAGTCTCCAAAACTTATAGACATACTTGATGCATGCTATGCCTGTGGTCACACTTTCAGCATTCACATTCTCAAACTAACACTACTCTATCCTTAGAAACACCTATATGGACAGTTTTTTCATCTTTTCAACAGCCCTATGAACAATATTATGTCAACATGTGACTCCAAGTTCCTAACATGAAAGCAGTCACAGTTGTTAGATGTCACCATTAACAATTGATAAATTCACACCAAGTTGCTAGCATGATGTCTTAAATTCCTAAACTATACAAGATAGCTATCAACCTAACTTTCTCGAACTATAGAAACCCAAAACATAAAACAGGGCAAGTAGTTTAGGGCCATCAACAATTTAGAACCTACGCAAGGTAGACTAGACTACACTCAGGCACACCCAACATTTCATTTCAGACAAAGCCAAACTGTATTTTAATGCAGCAAAATCTAGTTACCATGTAAAGAGTTATAGCCAATGTAAAGATATAACATAGAGCATCAACATTATCATGAAGCAACCAAAGCATAAGGAAAATGTCACTCCAAATTACAAGTTGAATGTTAGATATTTTGGAGCTATAATCTTCACTACCACTAGAAGAAGTTAAAAGAAGATGATAGGAAGGGAAATATAATCTCATTTCTCTTGCTCAATTTTCCAGACTACCAAACAAAGAATTCACTTTCAACCTGAGCTATGACAGATGAGAATTGAGAATGCAGCACCAACAAGTAAAAACAAATATACCCATTACATGCAGGAGAAAACATAACATCCTAATATAAGCACACTTTACACAAATTTCATGTTTCAAAACTGGAAAAAGTACCTCCAAAAATGAGTTTACAAAGCGAAACCTTTCAAGTACTCAGGATCGCGCTTGGCCCTCTCCTGGAACTTCTTAAACCACCTATCTAGAATGTCCATGGGCACAATCAGCTTGCTCCCATCCACCCCGCAAAACGACTGCATAAAATTGAACAAATTCTCGCCCACCTTCATTGCCAAACGCTCGATTTTCTTCTCGGCCGCTACATCGAGCGAGGGTAGCGTCGCCAGGTCCTCCACAGACACACCAATTTTGGCCGAGAGCGGCGCGGCATCAGCAGTTAGCTGCATCTGGCTGCCGCTCCCAGGCTCCGGCCACGGAAGCGTGAGAACGGCGGAGGGACGGGAAACTGTGACGGCGCCGCAGAAGAGGAATGGCGATCCCGGAGACTGGATGTAGACGGCTAGTGCTTTATCCGGAGGGAGCGTGAAACTGTTGAGGAGAAATATGCAGACTTCGCGGATTGAATCGTAGGCCTCACCTGCAAGCAAAGTTGAAGAAATTAGGGTTCCCGAGCGACATCGAAAGGGGTGAGATAGAAGAGTGAGATCTG
>JAYMTH010004030.1:0-10225 GCA_036897465.1 Pelargonium australe | reverse complement strand
AGCTCCAGCACATCATCCCGCAGTGTGTTTGCTTTTGACCCTGGTCAAAACAGGCGCATCAACATATGTGTATACTAGACATCCACAACTTTCTATATTGACCAATCAAACAAATTTTGGATATGAATTGATTTAGATATGAATTTTTAAGGTTGAACCTTGAACCAAGCTTTCTGCCGGTAGATATTGCCAATAATTTATTTTCCAAAAACAAATTTTACAAACTTTTGTTTAAATCATTTGGATATGAAAATATGATTATATTAAAAAAATTAATGCATGCAAACATTTAATTAAAATTTGTTCAGGTTTGTTTTTTTTTTTTGTTTTTTTTTTTTTTTTTATCATCATAAAAGTACTCTTTATTCATAATGTATAACTATATTCATAATGAGCCATGTGATGAGTCCCTTGAATTGTATTCATAATGTATAATTATTTACAAGATGCTACCTTGGCAATAACTACAATTCAGGGAAAGCTTTTACAATAATAAGAATTGAACAGAATCAATATTGAAAGAACACAGTTTTGTATGTATTCTTGGTGATTGCAAATATGATTACTCAAGTAATTACTAGCTACTAACATATGCTCCAAATGAATTTAGGAGTCCCATATTGGTCCAAAAGCTGGTATTCCCGCATCTTCACACGCATTCACCACGTCCCTACTCCCTTCAGGATTGCTTGTGACAATCACAACTTCAGCTCTCCAATTCTTCGCCGTCTCCACACTCATTTTTGCCACGTCCGGCCGCCCGGAAACCGCCGTGTCGTGGACTATCACTTTTTCCTTAGGGAACCCACTCACCATCTCCTTTATCTCCTTCCCAAAGTTTTGCTCTATCCCCTTCGCAACCCACAACAAGCACACCTCCGCTGAGCTCGGTTGAAGCAGAAATGACAGGAACACGGCGATGCCGGACCCTGTCGCGACCAGCACGACCCTCCCGTACAAGTTCACTAGATACGGCAGGCCCGCGAAGTGCATTTTACGGACCCAAAGGTGGCTAGGTGGGTTGTACACCAAGGATTTGGTGAAATCTCCCACCGCGCCGGCCAGCATCATGTGCTCCTTCTTCCCGTCCGATATGATTCCAAAGGCGTGCCACTCGGAGTACGGGGACGGGCTGATTCTCCCTAATAACCCGGCTTCTACGCCGCCTTCGAACTTGATGAGGCAAGCGTGGTTTGACGCGTTTGTCACCCTGACAGGAACTCGTTTAATTGTCATCCACGGGAGGAATATTACGGCCGTGATGCAATACGTTAGCCAAAACTCCTGCTTTTTGACAAGCATAGAGGCCTCAAAACGGTAAGTTTTGGAATCCGAGTGGTAGGAATTCGTGAGAACCATGAAAACCCATAGCAAGAAAAGGGCTGCCCAACCGGCGAACCGGTGCGTCCGCTCAAAGACATTGTGGTGCATGTGGCGGACGAGAGGGAACGCCGCGACCGAAGACACGAACAAGAGATAGAGAATCGTTGAGGCCACCGCAATAATCTCCGGGGACGTGTTGTGCCTATCCTGATAAGTCAAGACAAGCGCGTACACAAGCCAAGCCAATGAGCTGACGCCGCAACCACTATGGACTCCACCAAGGGATTGAAGAAAAGACGTGGTTGCCGTTTTGAATCGGAGAGGAACGCACGGCCTGCCCAAAACCCGCACGACCCAGTAAAAAACAAACCGCAAGAAGGCCTCGCTGCGGCAAAGACACAAAGCCAATATGTTGCCGATGGAGAAGAGGGTCGCATGGCTCTTGGCGTAGGGGAAGCAATCAATGGCAGCGAGAGCTAAAGCAATTATGTTTAGTACAAAGCAAGTTGCGAAGAGGCGCTTGTAGACGGTGAAGAGGCCTTGGTCGAGAAGAATAATGGACAATCTTGATCTTCTGCGTCTTGGCATTTCTTCCTGTGCGGTCTCGATGTCGTGAACAAAGCTCTGTGGCCATCCTTCAGCTACGTCGATCTCGGTGGAGATTGCGTAATCGGCCAAATCAAGGTCGCAAAAATGGCTGCTTGAACGGTGGCTCATGGACCGGTCGAAGACGTGGGAGAGCGGGAACATGTCCAATGAGATCTTGACGCCCCACGGGACCCAGACCCACCTACCGCCGCTTTGCTGGTCGGTCTCCGGCGGAGGTAATGGGGCGGGCGGCGGGACTAAGGAGACCATATCGCGGTTGCTCTCGAAAGCAACCCCTCGGCAGCTGGAGCACCTCCCTACAGCTCTCTCAGATCCTTCCATGGCTTTTACGTTAAGTTGAGGAAGAAGAGAGTTGTTGTATGTATAGTATATAAGGTATGCACAAAGTTATTTGAATATGGTTCATCCAACTAATATGCCCTAATTTTGTTGACTTTGCTACAAATTATATGTATTACTCTACATCTGTATCAAAAAAAATATGTATTACTCTACTGCTTGAGTGAATTTGATGACAAAACATATGGTTGGAATATTCAACTTTTATTGCTTGTGTTTTTTGTCTGAGTATTTATAGGACAATGCGCTGAGCCAAAAATAAAAAATAAATAAAAAAATTATAGGACATTGTAAACTACTTCATTTTAAGTATTAAACTCATATTATTAACATAGCACATGAGAATTTTAAATAATTGTAGAATTATTCTTTCTGGTGATTCACTATATCTTGTAGGAGATAATAAGATTCAAGTGTAAACCTCAATTTGCGACTTAATATGAACATGTTTTTCTTGATAAAATGAGATTGTGTTCGAGTTTAGAAAGATGCTATTAACTTCGTTCAAATTTATTGTAAATATTTAGTCTTAAATAATCATAAACCATGCCTTTTTATTTAATTAATGATCTTATATGCACATCTACTCATAAAGTTTTGGCAACATTATCATCTGTGTCCCTATAATAGTAGTCCTTAAATCACATTTAAAAAAGTTACAAGACATAAATATTTTTTGAACGGAGATACAAGACATAAATTAATAACGAATGACTGTATTTCTCTTATTAAGAAGATAGTTATTATTAAAATATTAATTTTGATTAATATAATTTTTTTTTCCATAAGCATTTTGAGTAATATAATAAAGAGTTTAAATCATTGAAAAGTATCGAATAGTTAGAATTTTATTTTATTTAATATGGGTTCTTCATTGCGTACCTTCCTAGATTTATATAACGTGCAAATAGGTAAGAGACATGCAAGCCATCACTCTTGGTAATCTAATGTAGTGAAATTGGTGGAAGACAAAGCCGTGTTAGGTGCATATGGGACGAATCCTTTATATTTTCTTATTAATCGTTGCAAATCTTCCAAATTATCATTTGAACAAAATAATTCCATTTCCTGTTATTTAATTCAACTACTACTTTATAATATTATTTACCATCTCAATAAGTATGGTAGATTAGGATTTTAGTCCAATTAACGATAATTAATTGTTTTCGATATTGGGAAAATGTGTTTCTAATGTTCCCGAAACACAGATATGGGAGAATATAAATCACATGATTGATGCGGATGGGAAATAATTTCCCATGATTAAATATAATAGTAGTATAATTTAGGGGAATATGTCTTTGACCAACACATGATCTTAACTAACTAATAATTAGCTTAATATTATAGTTTCTCCATAATCCACTCTTCTACACTGTACGAGAGGTTTTGGTATCAATTTTATGAACGCTTACTTCATTTCCATTCTAATTATTCTTCACTGATATGAGATATAAAATATAATAAAAAATATTATAAGTCTATCCGACAAATGATGATACGATATGTGACGTCCGAGCGACACGACATTTTCATCTTAGGATAATGGTTTTGTGATGTCCTAGTTTTGCTCCCGAACCACGTCTCTACGGACTTGCTCTCAAATTGTTGAATTGCTCTTCAAACGTGGCTCGTTGGGCTTGCTTCTGGACCATGACACTCGAGGAATGGCCTCCCACAAGCATCTCAAAGTCCATTAGTTGTGCTAAAATTCAATAGCCATGCCCAATACCGTAGGGATACTATCCAAGATCACCATGCCAAAAAGTCATTGGAAACAAGACCAAGGCAGTAAAAAGTTGGCCAAGGACCACCTGTACACCTTCAATCAATCATGTCGCAACAGAGAAAAGCCTCATGTGACAACCTTGACTTCAATGTATGTCCACCAGTCTCCCAAGAAATTGGTGTGCGCTCGCCCCAAAACCTACCATGACAGGATCTCTCATGTCACGATAAAACTTGTTGCCATGTACATCCGCCGATTCGCCTAACCATCCGCGGGCCTTTTCTAGTTACTGATTTGAAAGAGTTTCTCATTTAACAATAGAGTTTCTCGTCAAGCTATCTGTTTGTGTCGGCCCTATAATATATCGCGGCATGCATGGTCCGTAAGGTCTTGTTCGACCAATTCTTCAAGCCCAAGACACACTCATA
This sequence comes from Pelargonium australe, assembly GCA_036897465.1. Lineage (NCBI taxonomy): Eukaryota > Viridiplantae > Streptophyta > Magnoliopsida > Geraniales > Geraniaceae > Pelargonium > Pelargonium australe. The sequence continues at coordinate 5,797 of JAYMTH010004030.1, read as the reverse complement.
GGTTTCAATAAGGTCAGAGCTCATAGTAAATATGTTCAAAGGCCCATTTCACATTCTCATACCATCTCGTATGTTCTTTGTCTCGTCGATCAAACAAACGGTAATCCACAAATCTCCAAGTTAAAAATCTTAGGATACTACCCCGAGCGGTAGAGGCTCCTAGAGGTTTCGACATATGTCTCGATATACGTGGTACGTACAAGAGCTCTCAGACTCGCCATTCGCCCATGTACGGCATGCCTGGGAAGCAAGATCTTTATCCATAAGTGGGCCCAAAGTGAACCCCACCTTGCTACTAACAAACCACTAGTTGATATGTGACATAAATGGTAACAAGTATATAAATAACTTCTCTTTGTAAAAGAACGAGATCTCTCTAGAACTTTTGTGATTTCAGTCGAGATCTTACTCTCATGCCCAAGGCAATATCCATGAACCACATTCGAGTTCTTCGCTCTTTAGTGTGTTGTCTTGCACATGTTACAAGCTCAAGACACCACTACCGAAGTACCATTTACATTGGACATCAACACTTGAAAATGGACTCAAAGAATAACATTTAGGAAAAGTACCTCAACTTGTGGACAAGACGACACCAATATGGTGTGTTTTGATTGACCAATTCAAAATTGGCGCAATATTTGGTTATATTATTGGGAATGACTTAAAATTGATCGTTCCTTTAACCTCTCACAGTAAATGGAGGGCACCACTCGCCATTTAAGAAATGTAAGGGAGAGATCTATACATCCTTGCATCTTTTCACAAAAGCAAGACAAAGAGAATCATATGAAGAAGTACATTCCTCCTTACATCCCTACTCAAGCCTATTTTGAAGAACAAACTTGTCACCGCAAAAGAGACTAAAACTCTAAGAGACTTGGGGAGGAGACGCAAAGTTTAAACATTGATTTCCACACCCTAAATGCGTTGGAAGGAAGATCCAACCCCTCCAACTTGGGGAAAGTGAAATCTCGTCCCAAGTGTTGGAGGGGCTTCGTCTACCTCTCGATGGAATGTAAGGTCGCCATGAATGAAAGGCTCATATGCCTCCTTTTCTACCTCTAGAAGATGAGGCACTCACAGAAACTCCACTCTCCATTCCAGCTCAGGGCCACACTTAACCATTTAAGTGGAAAAGTTAGGATCTCATTCAAGACTTTTGCGAAATCATAGAGATGCTACCATAAAAATCATAAGTCTCAAAGCCAATGAGATTGTGACACATAGCCACCTCAGCGCCACAACAAGGAATGACCCGATGCAGGACGAATGTCGTGGCAACAACAAGGAATGTCGGGACATTCATGTTTTCCGCCCGGACAAGTAGCTTGTTTGGATGAACAATTTTCGCGGTATTCTCCATAAATGTCGTGACATACATGCTTGTCTTGACGGACATAAGAAGCTTGTCATGATCCGTACACTCAAATCCTTGTCTGGGCCGCGTCAATCTCTCACCATCCAAGTTCGGACATGCGACCCTATCTTGTCACGCGACACACGACATCTAGACCATTCTAGACCAAAGAGCTCCTAGACCACTCCGGACCATTCCAAGACCAAATATCATTCCAGACCACTTCGAACCAAGTACCTCCTGGTCACTCCAGACATATGACTTTCACTCCACTCCAGACGGATGGACTCCACTCCATTCGAAGCATGAGATTCATATTCTACTCCAAGACAAGGCCTCCAAGCATTGCATTTCACTACATGAAATGAAACTCTCATCCCATCATAGAGAAGGAGCTCCCAAGCATGTGTTAAGCATCATACCACTAACTTGGGAGACATGGAAGCTTTCTCTTCCCAATATAAAGTTAAACCTCCTCGCGGAGCTCAAGCCTCCTACTGAAGACAGGAACAAAGGCTTAAAGGTGACTACGGACATACACAATGCTATGGCATGGAGCAAAAAGGTTGTGGCATCTGTCCGCCTCAGCACCTCAAGAAAGACTCTTGCACTCAACACTTTGCCAACGACTATTGACTCTTGCAAGACCTTTTCAAGACTCATTCAAGGCACTCCAACAAGCCCTTATAAAATCAACACTCCCACACACCCATGATGCTACCTCATGTGGTAGTAGCGCACAACGGGTCAGGCGAGTCATCACATCTCATAAGAGGCATACAAGACACGTCCGCCTCGCCGGCACACACGAGCAATGCATCCAGAGAAAAAGAGAAGCATAAAACCACAAATGGGCTAGATGAGCTAAATATGCCAAGTGGGCCTTAATAGGCTTTCCATCCTCACCAACCAATAAGACATTGACAAGTGGCACAAAGTGATTTGAGCCTATATATACCCCCTTTTCCAAAGAGAGAGGGATCTCAATTCTCACTTCATTTCACACATTTACTTCTCTCTCTAGCTTTCTCTCTCTCTAAAAAAGCTTTGTAGAGCATTCCTAAGGCGGAGTCTTGGTAACCCCACCCAGGTCTTCATTCCTTTTGTGTATTGTCTTCTCGTAAGCTACAGGTCGACACTACTTAGAGTCACCATTACTTGTAAGGAGACTATACTTGACACCAACGTTTTAAAAATCGGACCGGCCGGTTGACCCGGGTGAACCGAGACCCGGCAGGTCTACCAGCCCGGTCATGATCTCACCCGGTAATAGGGTCAAAATCAATAAAATCTGGTCAAATGTGTGTTCTGATTACTGGTTTATAGGTTATTTGGAAAAAATGGTATACAATTGGGCTTATAGGTGTGTGGGCTCAATAAACTATCTTGCCCAAAATATTTTCACTTGAAGCCCACGAGTGTAAAAGACTTATTTTCCCATAGAACAAACAAAATTAAAATAAATTTGACCTAATTACATCATCTCCTTCCTCCTCTTCTCTGCATGCCGACAAGCTTTGAAAATTTTTTTCTTTCTATTTTCTTCAACCTTTTCTTTTCTTCTTGTTGGTTGAAAATTTACTTTCTATTTTCTTCGACCTTTCGCGAGGCGGAGCAGCACTTTTGGGTCGGCTTCGCGCTTCAATTGGTGGAGGTGTCCACTCAAAATCTAAAATCACTTTAGATCGTTGTAACAGATGGTTATGGCAATTGATAGAGTGATTCATTGAAATTTTGAATAGTTATATATGTCAGGCTATTTATATCTATACTTTATGAAATTTTGAAGATAGATATTTGAGATTTGGATGCACTGTATATTTAATATAAAATAACTATTAAATATTAATGATGTAACCGACCCGGCTGGCCTCACTCCAAAGTTCATATTCTTGGAGACAAAGACGACCTCTAAAGAGTCATTTCACACGCGACCTAGATCACAAGGTAAAAGTCAACGTTAAACACTTGTACCTCAAAAGGGATTGTCACATACGCGGTGTCACTCCAATGGTGTCACTCTTGGAGACTATGAAAACCTCTAAAGGATCGTTTCACGTGCTACCTAGCTTGAAAGGAAAACTTTTTTGTTGCACACATTTTCCTCCAAGTGTGGCATCCTTGGAGACCAAGGGTTCCCCCTGAAGGGTCGACTCACGTGAGACCTAACTTGAAAGGCAAAATTCCATGTTGAGCAGACTTTCCTCCACATGTGATTTCACTCGTACTATGGCATCTATGGTGACTTCCAGTTCAATCTTTATATCAGCTGAAGGCATGAATCAACTCTCTCAAGACACTCGTTCTCCATGTCTCACAAGGGCATGTTTCAAAGTCATCAAGTATTTTTTTACCATCATGTATTCTGAAAGAATTGATCAACTATTTTGTTGTGTTTGATATTCATGTTTCACGATAACATGGACCATTGCCACTAAGAAAGTTTGAAAGTCAGGTCTTCCGAAGGTATGTGTCAAACCTACCCAAACGTTTGATAGTCATGCCTAACAATTTTATAGGTTACAATTGCCAAAGAAGTTCAATAGTCATGTCTCTCGAATGCATGATTCAACTTTCCCTAGATTTTCAATGACAATGCCTCACGAGGACATGGGTCAATGCCCCTAAGGATGTTCTATCACCATGCCTCCCGAAGATATAAGTCAACTCTCCCCGAATGTTTTATTTTCATGCCTAAAGAAGGAATGAGTCAGTGCCACAAAGAAAGTTTGATTTCCATATCTCCTGAAGGCATGTATCAACTCTCTTGAAGCATTCAATATTCGTGCCTCTAATAGATATGGGTCAACTCCACCAAATTCAAATTTCATAGCCCACCAAAGCGTATAGGTTGACAGAAAATTTTGACCACCATTACTAAAAAGGTGCATGGATTAGATTGACTTTTATGAGAAAAGAAAAGTTAAAAAAAAAAAATCAAAGAATCGTATAGAATTAATTAGAGACATTTTAATCGCCATCCAAGACCGCGGATGTCCTATTACCAGTGAAGTTCAAGACCGCGGATGTCTCATTCCATGAAAACCTAAGAAGAAATTTTTTTCATTCTCATAGTAGTCCAAGATCGAGGTCGTCCCATTCCTTAGAAAGTCTAAGGTTGCAAATGTCCATACACACGAAAGGTTAAGACCGAGGACATCTCATGTTTGCAAATGTCTCATGGGAATTTTTTTACATCATCAACATGTGCTAGATACTTATACCAAGAAGCATAAAATAAGTACTCATACTCATCCTTCTCTTCTCTATCGCGATCCCCTTGTAAGCACACAAAGAAGACAAGGAACATATATGGTTGTGTGTCTTGTCGCCGATGTGAGCCTTTTTCAGCCTCTTCTAACCATAGAAAGAAGTCAAGAAGCATATACGAATATCCATCTCCTCACTGCCGTGAGCGATTTTGGGTTGCCATTCATGACTCTAAGTCGTCTTGCCTCTCAATGACCCGGTGATACCCTTTCCCTATAACAATCTCTACACAAAAGATCTATTGCTACAAATTTGGTTAAGTGTTCAAGAATGAGTGGAAAAATCTCATGCTTCCTCGAGTTCGCCCCAACTAAATCAACACAAAAATATTATTCAAATCTGGTTTGGCACTAATAAATCAGAATCTTTTAGACTAGGGGGATACAAATGATATATATAAAAAAATCATATGTCTACCCTACGGATGAACACAAAACATGTAGTGCCCAAACGCGACATCATCCCTATCTCATTACAACAATGCCACATCGTTGCAGACTTGCTCCCAAAACACGGCTCTATAGAGTTACTCTTAGGAAACAACTCTACAGAGCTGGCTCTCAGATTATAGTTCAATAAACTTGCTCCCAGAAAGTTGCCCATCGGGCTTGCTATTTAACCATTATGCCTGGAGACTCACTTCCCACCATTTCCTTCAAGTCCAATAGTCACGCCCAACTCTCAGGGTCATGCCCAAGTCAATCACTTTGTTCCCATATCCAATTGGTATGAAAAACGACGTAGGGAGTCTATCGAAAACCATGGTAAAACCATGAGAAGTACGTCTAATACCATTTGTCATGCCAAAAGGCCATTAAAAAGAAGACCAAGTCAATTAGCATTTCACCACGGGACACTCGTGCATCGAGAGTCAACATATCGCGAACTAGGAATGCATATAGTAAGAAATGTTGTTGCCATGTATATCCACCAATCCTCTAAATCATTCGCGGGCTTCATCATAGAGCCTGTCGCGAAAGGCTTCTTGTGCCGTGATAGAGTTGGCTTCTTGTGTCGTGAGAGAGAGAGGAGAGAGATTTTTATCTTTATTTTTATTTTTTAATTAAAAATTAAATGTGATTCTACCCAAAAAAATCACAAGTATTAAAGCCAATGAAGACATGACGCGTGTCGCTCAAAACTGGCAAACCACTATTCATCGAATCA
>JAYMTH010004029.1:0-10225 GCA_036897465.1 Pelargonium australe | reverse complement strand
AATAATATAATCAAAATAATCAAAAAAAAAATAATAATAATAATAATTCAATTGTTTCAATTGACATTCTTATGTCCAGAATAGATAGATGAAGTTAACTGGTAAAAAGTGAGGTGCTAGTTATTTTAAGATGCATGGAGTATTGTATTTAATTTTTCTAAATATGGACCTATGTACTGTATTATCTATCGATAAAGTTCCCGAATCTTTATAGAGACAAGGTGCTCTAATATAATCATCATACATAAGTTTATTGATTTCTAATTACTCAATACTTGCCAAAAATGCTACACTTTGTACACATTGACCATAGTTTGGTGATGTACAAATTTTAAAAAGTTCCAAGATACAAAATTTATTTGGTAGAACGTGTATAAATGTTAAGCATCAAGTAACCACTCGCTAACTTTTTCTGATGTTGTAATTTCACAAACTAAACATGCACATTTGTCTTAAATTGAGTATTTGCGGGCCTTTTTTTTCATTTATGGCCGATGTGGTGATGTGAAAACAGAATTAATGAATTCCAATTAGGAGGAGCTCGGTCGGGTCGCCTCAGTTGTGGGAAGGACTAATAGGTGGAAGCGATGGCTATTTGGGATGCTCTCGAGTGGGCTCGCTCATTTGGCAGGGATGATTAGTCTGATTCTTTGTTGGTTTTTTGTGCTATACAAACCGAAGGGAGGTCTCTAGTGCCTTTGATTTAGTTATTTATGATATTGTCACGCTATTGCAACTAGTTTGGATAGTGTTGAATTTTTCTTTGTGAATCTGTCTACAAACTGAGTGGCTCATACTTTAGTTAGCTAGGTCTTTGGTGTCCTTGTCCGATGTAATTGGGTGTCCTTGTTTGAAGTGGATTAATGAAGTAATATATGTATTTTGCATGTAGCTCATGAGACACTCAATTTTACCCTCCAATATCTTTCATTCCTATTGTTATAGCAAGGTTTGTTTTTGACAATTAATTACTTCTGTCTCACTTATTAACTGAATGATTAGTCTGTTATTATGTAGATTATAAGAAACGACCCAAACACGTATATAGGATACCTAACCCGACCCAAGAACTATACGAATTACAATCCCTAATTCAGGGTAAAATTGATGAATAAAGAGAAATCTGATATGACATGTTAAGAAGAAAATTTATTATTTTGTAAAATTAAATAGTACAATTACTAGAATTAAAATACGAGCAATGTTGTATGTCATAAATAGTGTAATATATATATATGGTAAAATGTATATCAATTAACTGATATAACATTATATCAGTCAACTGATATACATTTTACCTATATATATGAGGAAAATGAATATGAGCCAAGAATTTTTTGGCTTAGCCTAAGCCAAGCCAATGAGGTGATGACACCTCAATTAGTTTCACCCATACCCACCCAAGTGAATTGGTGGAAGCAGAATGACCAGCCCGAATCCAAGAATTTTAATGAGGTGTCAACACCTCATTAATGGCTTAGCCTAAGCCAAAAATTAATTGGCTTAGACTCCCCTTTCCCTATATATATATATATTACTTCCTATATCATAAAGTTATATGCTATGGTGATAGTTCCTAGTTCCTATAGATAGGCTGGTGCTTTATTTTATATTTGTTTTCTGTGTTACTGACAACATCTTGGACCATATATCTGGTTTGACAGATTCTCAAGGAATTTCCTTCATTGAGAGACAACAATGTTATTATTGCGTACGCTGCTAAAGCTATCTCTATCAGTATTAGCTCTCCTTCGAGAGAACCTCGGATAACTGTATCTGGGGCAAGAACAAAGCAGAAAATAAGAACAGGTGCTCCTGCTAAGTCATCTTTCACTAGTAGTTTAAGTAATTTGCAAAAAGAGGCACGCAGAGCTTTTTCTTGGGCTCCACGAAATGCTGGCGACAAGGCTGCTCCTAAAGATGTTTTCCGGAAAAGAAAGAGTTCTGGATTGACACCTTCTGAAAGAGTTGCTTGGGAGGCAATGACAGGAATCCAAGAAGATCGTGTTTCATCATTATCTGCAGATGGGCAAGAACGATTACCTTCTGTTTCAATTGCTGAGGAATGGATGCTAACAGGTGATCCAATTAAGGATGAAGCTGTTCGTTCATCTCACCGATATGAAAGTGCTCCTGACATTATTCTCTTCAAGGTATAATACTAATATAAAACTACATGTTTGGATAATCTGTCGAAGGCTGTGGAAATTACGTTTAAAGTAAATTACTGAATGTGGCTTTTCTCATGTGTGTTGCCCATATGCATATTGGTTTGAGTACATATTAGTCAAATAAGTTGAATAATTTGTAGTAGCATGTGCTTTTCCATAGTCAATAAGAATATGTTGCCAATCCTGTTGAAAGATAATTATTCAATCAATCTAGGAATACTTGTGCATTTATGACTAGATCGTGGAGGGTGTGCACTGTGCACCAAGTGATGGTTCATAGTGTTAAAAAATTAGCTTTCATCAGGATCGTGGAGTGGTTTATTTGTTTGTAAATCAATATATAAGTTTGTTGCATGATAGGGTGAATTCATTATATTGTGTGTTTAGCATACCATAATGTACAGGTTATGCTGTTATTGTTGATGAGGGTTGCCTTTGAAAGACTAGGAATTAAGAATTTTGTTAATTAGCAATTTTGTTTTGATATATGTGACGCGTTTGAAAGACTAGGAATTAAGACTGCAACTCTATATACTGCTAATGTGTTTATTTTATATTTACTTTATGTCTGATCTGATTTTTTTTTAATACTAATTTTAATTTTTTATAAGCAAATAAGTACTTATATTGATGAAGCTACACTCCAAATGGAGAGAGCACAAGTACATACACCCGGGATTGTGAATTAATTAAATACTAACCCCTTCCCTTAAATACTTTCTATGATTTGTTAATCTCTATTCCTCTCTCTTTAGAAACTGAAGAATAAATAAGTAGTTTTCAATTTTGTTTTTGTTTTTTTTTTTTTATGTGTTATACATTATACAACATGTTGCCTTGTATCTGTAAGCTACGAAGCATTGACATGATTAACAAGTTTTGTCCCATTTGCAAATCGGACACGGATTTGGTCCGATTCATGCCATATATGTAGTAATTCGTAAATATAGTTATAATACAAACTTAAAAAAAGAATAGGATTTGTGGTTGGATTCATGCATCAAGATGTAAATTTGCTTCAAATGCATGCAATTTTTTCCCCAGATCTGCCTCCCCTTCCCTTATGCAGCCGCAGTTCACGTTTAATTCTAGCCACAGCAGTTTTCAGTCTCACTTGCCCACACCTTTGCCCATTCAATCTTGTTCCTCTCAATGTAGCAGCAGCGCTTCCTTTTTTTCTTTTTCTTTTCTTTTCAGATCCAAGTGGAGAGGGGAGGTTTTGGCGGTTTAGGTTTATTTGTGGAGAGAGGAAGGGGAGAGATTGAGACTTGATGGCTGACATTGAGTATCTTTGCATAGAATGAGAGAGAAAATTGAGATTGGGGAGATGAAAAGATGATGAATTAGAAAGATAAGGTTATGGACACATGGAGAGAGAAACATGGAAGTGGGTGGCTTGGTAGTGGGTCTTGAACATATTATAAGCAGTTAAAAAAGAATGTCCAGTTTGTAATTTTTTTTTTGTGTGTGTAATAGTTAAAAATCAAACAAATATAATTTGTTATGTATTATTAATTGATGTCAATTTTTTTTTAATAATTAATGTGTTCTATCAAATTGTGACTTATGTTTTTTTGGAAATGACGAATCTCATGCCCGAATAGCATAGTAGCGTATTCATATTAGTGCATCATGGTCTGTATGTTTCACTAGTTGTATGGGTGTTCATCAAATCCTTCACTAAAAATACTTGATATGGCTAGTAATTTAAATGATTTAATATTGCCAAGGGCCTACTAATCCACTTGCCTAGAAAGACCAGTAATCCACAAATATTTTAATAGAAAGGGAGAGAGAACTTATAACAGCTCCAGCGTGCGTCTATGTGTATGTGCTTGTGAATATTTACGTATATGTCATATATGTTCGATATATTCAATATTTCTACGGATACTCATTTTGAGGTTGATACAATTTGAAGCGCCATGTCCTTTTGTGAAAGTTTGATTTTGGGCATTTTAAAGTGTTGTTTTGATGGCCTAATATAAGGTGCTGCTTTTTATGCTTGTAATAATGTTGACACTAGTTTGCTTTTGTGCATCTCCTGAAACTTTGATTCTTCTGCTTCCAGGCACTACTCTCTTTGTGCTCTGATGATTCTGTGTCTGCCAAAACTGCCCTGGACTTGTGTATTAAACAGATGAAGAGTGTGCTGAGCTCCCAACAGCTGCCTGAGAATGCATCTATGGAGAAAATTGGCCAGGCATATCACGCTACAGAGACATTTGTGCAGGTATTTTGCCTTGGTCATAGAGAACCAACTATTTCATGGCATGGTTTTTGGCGGCAGTAAACTTACAATAGTCTATAGAGGCGTAAGCATGAGTCCTATTCTGTTGTACTGAATATACGGGGTTATGAAATAAACTTTAAAGACATGACTTGCATTTAAGTTTGTAACCAATAGAGGGTGATAGTTCCTTTGTTGCATATGCAGGGACTACTTTATGCTAAATCCCTGCTAAGAAAGCTTACTGGTGGTAGTGACTTGTCTAGTAATTCTGAAAGAAGTAGGGATGCTGATGATGCATCATCTGATGCTGGTAGCTCTAGTATGGGTAGTCAGTCTACAGATGAACTTTCTGAAGTTCTGTCACAGGCAGACACTTGGCTTGGGCGTGCTGAACTTCTTCAAAGCCTTCTTGGTTCAGGAATTGCTGCTTCTCTTGATGATATTGCTGATAAAGAGTCCTCCGCACACCTCCGTGATAGGTTGATTGTAGATGAACGGTACAGCATGGCTGTCTACACATGCAAGAAGTGTAAAGTAAAAATCGCCCCTAGAATGGTAGATAATGGTATGTTTCCTATTGGATGGTATTTAACTGACGGACTACTTGCAGATTGATGTTTTTCCAGTGTGGAATGCTTGGGGTCATGCTTTGATTCGAACTGAGCACTATGCGCAAGCTCGAGTGAAGTTTAAGTATGTTGAATTTATATTTCGAATTTCATAGATTAGTGGGCTAAAAAATAAATAGAAGTTCTGGTGGAATTCAGATTCGATTAACGTTTTTATTGCTTCTCTGGTCCAGGCAAGCTCTTCAATTGCACAAAGGCGACCCTGCGCCGGTTGTTCTCGAGATTATTAATACAATTGAAGGAGGTCCTCCTGTTGATGTTTCAGTTGTTCGGTCCATGTAAGATGGCCTAAAACTTTCAATTCAGTGTTCCTATTGTAGGATGCCATTATTTGCAGTTCAGTTGACAGAATAATATGAAGCAGTGATCCTTCAGTTGAAAATTTATTGGTTGGCACTTTACTATTTGACCAATAGGGTCTGGGTCCACCTCTTTGGAGTTTTTTAGTGGTTGAGAAGAATCTGTATACACCCCAACAATTCCCTGTTTATTTATTTTTTTTTTCTGCATTACTTTTTAGTTTTAACTATTCATTATCTTTTAAGAAGTTTGATATGTCTTGGCAGTTTAGTTCATTAATTGAAAGGGAATGTAGGTAAAATTAGACTAAAATCATCTAAATTTAGAACAGGACCTCCGGACACTCCTTTCATGGCGATATTTCACGTATAAGTATTATTCTCAAGCTCATTTTTGTATATATTTTTTTTGTTTCTAACTAGAAGTATTAAGTTTTATACTTTTCTTACAAATGTTGCATAGACACGGTACACGATGCTACATGACTACGGCTACACATAATTTTTATACAATCATAGACACGATACGCAAAGAATAAGTTCAATAATAATAAATAATAATTTATATTTTCTACATTAGTGCATTTAAGTTATATCATTTCATTCTAGTCAATGTATTTAGAGTGTCGAACTCATTCAATCAATTAATTTTTTTGATAAAAATGGAGGATTCGTAAGGTGTCTAGTACATATCCTCTAAATAACATTAATGAAAAACTAGGGGATATGTATCCAAAGAGTATATGATTGTCCAAGTGTCGAATACGTGTCGGACGCGGGTACGTTGAGAAGATGAGGGTGTCCATGCATCAGACTTGCATAATTTTTTTCAATCTAAGTTTATATTATGCAGGACAAACTTGATGATCTACCTGATATTGCTTTTACAGTGTGGGTTAGGACTCCAAAAGATTGGGACCCTAGGGTTTGACATAGTAGAGGAGAGGATATCTAGTTAGAAGTATTATTAGGTTTTAAAGTTAACCCATATCTGGTAAGAGAGGGTACTGTATTGGAGCTGGTTGCAGCAATATGGAAAAATAGACAAGGAGATTTTAATACTAGTTTCCTAGGATTTCGATTCATTGGAATGGTCTGAAAAATGCAGGGGTTTAGGGTTTCTAGAAGTTGTAGAGATGGGGTTGTGGATAAAGAACAAATAGATTTTGGATTGTTTAGGGCTATGTTAATAGTACTCTGTTGATTGTGGATATTGTCTTTTTGATGGTTTCATTAGGTTTTGGTTGCAAGTTAAATTTATTTTGTCACCTATTTATGCTTTTTTGGGTTAAGCGAGTAAAATCTAACTAATGCAACAATATTCCAGGTACGAACATCTGGCAAAAAGTGCTCCAACTATCTTGGATGATTCTCTCTCTGCTGATTCATATCTCAACGTGTTGTACATGCCATCTACATTTCCACGTTCAGAGAGATCTAGGCGGTCTCAAGAATCATCCAACAATAACTCTACACAAAGCTCATACTTTGAAGATGGACCCCGCAGCAACCTGGACAGCATTCGATACCTTGAATGCGCTAATTATTTACAAGAAGTAAGCTGACTCTGAAGTAAAAACCATGAATTTATGATATGTGGATTATCCAGAATTAATCTCTGTTTTAGTTGTGTGAGTTTGCATTCATTTTTCTCTACATAGAATACGTGCGCAAGCGCGAAACATATTCTTATCTAAGTTTATACATGCACAATACGTATTCTTATCTAAGTTATCAAGTATAATGAAAACTGAAAAGAGTAATGGCATGATTGAGCTTCTGTGATTCATTTTCACCTAGTTACTTTTTTGGTACCAACCCATTGGGATTATTACTTATATTTTGCCTTGCTTCTGAGGTCACTGATACATGTGTTTTTGTTCTTTTCTCTGTCATGTACAATTACTATTTATATCTTATAATTTCTGCATGGTTTCCAGGTCCTAAAAATAATTTTTCTCTCATTTTTCAGTACGCACGTCAACATTTGATGGGTTTTATGTTTAGGCATGGTCATTTCAGTGATGCTTGCTGCTTGTTCTTTCCTCCCAGCACTGTCCCCTCACCTTCTCAACCATCATCTCTGGGAGTTGTAACTTCATCTTCATCCCCTCAAAGATCAGATCCTTTGGCAACAGAGTATGGAAGCATTGATGATTTGTGTGACTTGTGTATTGGTTATGGTGCAATGTCTGTTTTGGAGGAAGTTATTTCTACAAGAATGGCATCCACAACACCACAGGATATATCAGTGAATCAGTATATGGCCACAGCCCTTAACCGTATATGCATATTCTGTGAAACCCATAAACATTTCAACTATTTGTACAAATTTCAGGTATACTGGATTCTCTTTCAACTCTCCTTATTCAAAGGGTTTTTAATTACTACTGCATCAATAATTATTTGTATATGAAATAATTATATGTCACTTGGTAACTGGAGCAACTTTCCAGATGGATATGTGTGCATGTATCATGTTTTGAACTGATTTATTATTATTATTATTATTATTATATTTCTGTGATAACACAGCACTGTACTTTCCAACAACAAAAACAACCAAGCCATTTCCCAAACAATGTTTGGATAAGCTACGTGAAATCCTTAGCAAAACTCTTTGGGATCTTTTGCTCACAATTTCCTACTTCACTGTATTCTATCTAATGTTATCTCCTTCGCTAAGCCCTTGTTCCTGCAACACGGCTGGCTCTAAGGCCAGTAAAGGAGAAGCATTGCCTTAGGTTGACAGCATGAACCTGAATCCTAGAGCATTATATTTACCAAAGAATATAAATGACAATTTCTAGAAGAAAGTTGTAATTTATGACGAGGGTGTAGAAAGAGCACATGCTATAGTGTCCAAGTACTATAAGTTGCTATACACAGTTCTTAAAATGGCTTAGACGTGAGCATTATCTTTCCATTTTGGTTTACTTAAATTCTCAATGGTTCAGGTAATCAAGAAGGATCATGTTGCTGCTGGACTTTGCTGTATTCAGTTATTTATGAATTCTTCCTCACAAGATGAAGCTATCAAACATTTGGAGCATGCTAAGGTAAGCTTTTAGTTATGCTAACTTTTCATTATAAAACCATGTATATGAGTCAGAGGCTGGGTCTCTTCTCTCACCACACACATACGTGCGCGCAAAAGCATAACAGGAAATTATCTCATAAATTTGAACGATTAGAAGAAGAATGTGCAACACCATACATGTCATTAACAAGCCGGACACACCATATGATTCTTAAAGGCCTATAACATTCTCTCTGACTTTTGCTACCACCTGAAATAGTAATTGAATTTATCCCAAAGATGGCTTTAGTTGAGACAAAAACTTTGGTGGTTACAAACTTGAAATAAATTTTAAGGTGGCTCCTGACTTAAGTGCACCTATCCACGTGAGGCCAGTGTCCATCTCTCTTATCCTTACTGCTCGCGAGGGGGGGTGTTAAGGAATCTCACATTGAAATGATGTGTAGTCATAACCTATCAACTTAAGCTTTTGGGTAGGCACCAACTTTAACACTTATATAGGTAAAAAATGGTTTAAATTGGATGTGCATATATTTCTAATCCACTGTATCGATTTATTGTGATGCGAAGAGTGGGAATAATGGTTTATTATGAATTCAGCTTAATAACCACACTTTTGAAAGGTTAAAAGTAATCTAGAATAACAAACGAGTAGAACCATATTTGTTCACGATACTGTGGGACTCATTTTGCAGCTCCACTTTTCAACCCGTTTCTATAAATTCTTCAATAATAGCTATTTTTCATGCTTTTTTTCATCAAGCATCCTAAATGACAAACAGAACGAGAACGAACTCTCATGTTCTTTATGCTCATCAAGAAGCAAAGTTCTTCAAAAAAAAAATTATCATTAATCTTTATGAGAACAATGTCCTATGTGTGATTCTTTGTGTTTGAGTATGTTGACTTTTCATGATAAATCATGGAGTTGATTGATGACTAGAACAAATTATGAATCATGATAATTAGTCGCGCGATTCTTGTAATTTGTCTCTCATTATCTGTATCATCTAAACCCACACATCATGGTAGTGAATACATACTCAGCCCTTTCGGTATCTGTATTGTGGATGTAAGCCTTATGGCCTAACATTAGCTTACTGTGATCACTATCTAGACTTGGTTTATCTCTCCCCTATATCATCTGTCCGATAAATTTCAGCACTATGGTTTGCCTGTTATAACCTTATCCTTAAGTTGGAAGCAGGATTCATATATGTGAACCTAGGTTGTTTTCTCTATTTATTCAATCATCATCAAAAAGAGTTTCCACATTTAACAGACAGTACTATTAACATAGCCATAAACAATCCAAAATCTACTTGTTCTCTAAGCCTTTTCTCTTTTTTCAAATACTTGACTATATAATTGGCACTGGACTTGCTAGGGCTACTCATTAAAAGTTGTTGAATATAAGAGAAAATATATTATTAATCTAAATATGGTTACATAGGAGAGCTTATTTATAGGCTTGATAGTTTGACTATCAAAGATAGCTAAGACGGAAAGTGAATAACTAAAAGATTACTATAGAGGAGATCGTGGATATTAGTGTAATTGACAATCTAGTTAATTATAATTGATATTTGGATTTATTCTCTAACAAAAGTATATAACATGAGTACAGAAGTTGGACAAAATCTTGCTTAGCAAATCAAGAAAAGAAAAGAATCAGCTGTTGTTTCTGGAAAATAATATGATAATTAACAGCTAAACAAAATTAATTCTCAAGATGGCTGTATATTGTATCCTTTGTGCAAAATTTAAACCTCATCATTAGGATAATCCAACCCAGTCTCACATCAAGACCTAAATCATAGTTCCTTAATCCAACCCTTTCTTCCCTTTTTTTT
>JAYMTH010004028.1:0-10225 GCA_036897465.1 Pelargonium australe | reverse complement strand
AAATAATAATATTTTTTTTGGCCTTGACCTTGCTTGTATATGCAAATCTATGTATTTTTTTTTTTATTTCTACCAAACCCCATATAATGAAATGCCCAAAACACCCTTGAAAGGGTTGAAAGTTTAGTGCAAAAATGTTAGGTGGCAGCAGTCGGTAAAGAAGGACAGAACGGTTAATAAAACAAAATGTTAGACCCAACAACGGCTTTAAATTCCCCACAAAGCCCACACATTTCTCAAATTCACAACACAAAAAACACAGAAAAATCAGATCAATCCACCACCAGGACAGAGTGTAGAGAGCTCAAGCTTATCTTCGTCTTCTCCAATGGATCCCAATGTCCAAGCCCTAGAGACCCACGAATCCAACTCCTCCGAGGAGCAAAACCCACTCGCCAATGTCGCTCCTTTCGCCACTCTCTCTCTCTCCCAATCCATCAGTTCCGTCGTCCCCAGCCTCTTCGCCGGTCAACCCAAGGCCTCTGCTACTTCATTCGCGGCTCTGCCAAACAAAATCACGATCCCAACCCAGGCATACACTCTCGCCCACCTCTCTCTCGCCTCCTCCGTCTCTGCGCCCTCCAAGCTCTCCTACAAATCCACCATCTCCGCCAATCCTCTCCAGAACCCTCTCTCCCTCGGCCCGCGCCGACCCCTCGACCCCTCCAACGCCGCCGGAATTCGTCGAGCTTCCATCGTCTGGTTCCGCAATGACTTACGGGTCCACGACAACGAGTGCCTCAACTCGGCCAACAACGAGTCCATGTCCGTCCTCAACGTCTACTGCTTCGATCCCAAGGATTTCGGAAAATCCTCATCTGGGTTCGACAAGACCGGCCCGCACCGCGCCTCGTTCGTGATCGAATCGGTCACGGACCTCAGGAAGAGCCTCCAGGCTAGAGGGTCTGAGCTTGTGGTCAGAATTGGTAAGCCCGAGACTGTTCTGGCCGAGCTGGCGAAGGAGGTTGGAGCTGAGGCTGTGTATGCTCAGAGAGAGATTTCGCATGGCGAGGTCAAGACGGAGGAGAAGATTGAGACCGCAATGAAGGACGAGGGTCTGGAAATGAAGTACTTTTGGGGAAGTACCTTGCACCATGTGGATGATTTGCCATTTAAGTTGGAGGATATGCCAACCAATTACGGCGGGGTCAAGGGGAAAGCTAAGGGCTTGGAGGTGAGGAAGACAATTGCAGCATTGGATCAGTTGAAGGGCAAGCCAGCTCGGGGAGATGTGGAGCCCGGGGAGATTCCTACTCTCATGGATTTGGGTCTCAAACAGGTTTGTGTTTCTATTACATTTATGTGCTGTTTTTGGTGCTATGTGATTTGCATTTGATAATGGAAAGCCTTATAGGATTGAATCAGTAGTTGTCGAGGATGAAACTTAAGGAAACTTGGTATGAAGCACGGGCCTTTTAAGCCTTGCAAGCCACATAGACCCAAAAGAAATTTAAGGAAAGCCGAGTTAGCTCATACATATTTGAACCAAAATTGGCCTTTTTCTAAAAAAATATGTTGTAGGTTTGAATGAGGTTGCTTTTAGTCCTTTATATGAGTAGTTCCAATCTCAGTGTGATGTTGGTGGACTACAATCGAAGTTCCTCTTTGGGTTTTCAAAGGGTTGATCCGTTGATGTTGATTGGTGGTTGCACATTGTCTGTTTTGGTCTCGTGTCATGGTTTATACTGTGATATTAGGTAGCAAATTGCAACACGTTTATTTATTAGAGTTAGGGATAAGGTGAGTGTAATATTGTATCACTCATTTATAAGTGCTTCCTTGGGTTATAGCTCTGCCCTCTGGATTAATTGTTTTTCCTTTCAAAAAGTAGGATAGATGTGCAAAGATATTGCTCCCGGATTAAAAAAAATAAAACACATTTCTGGAATTTAATTGCAAATACTTTGGGACTGCTCATAGATGGAACGGTGTCGGTCAATTTTCTTACTTTAGATCTAAGCAGTGTTTGAGATACACACATGCACCAATTCAATTCATCTGTTACATAAGTTTGTTGTTGCAGATGTTACACAATGTTCTGCCGTTGGGCTTGAATTAATGCAAATCTTCATCAAAATTAACATTTTCCTTCCTTGCCGATGTTTCTTTAGAAAGTTTCTTAGTGCTAAATCATCCATTTTGAGGCATGAATGAATGGAACTTGTTTTCATTTCTTGCTCTCTATACAAGCTCTTTTTCAGGGCACACTTGTGTAAACTTGGGAGATTAGCATGAAATTTCTATCTAAAGCTGTCGCTAATATCTGTAAAACAGAAATCTAATTATTTGGACCATTGTTTTGATTACTGATAAATAACAATTTGTTGTCGTTCAGGAAGCAAAGTCAGGTGTCAACCCTATGGTGGGAGGAGAGTCTGAGGCTATACACAAGATTCAAACATTTGCAGCTGAGTGCAAAACACAATCACACAAAGGAACTAATGATGGAAACAACAGCATATACGGTGCTAACTTCTCATGCAAAATTTCTCCATGGTTGGCCAATGGATGTATCTCTCCCCGCACCATATTTGAGGAGCTAAAGAAAACTGCTTCTACGTATGTCACAAATTACTCATCATATTTTCCAGTCCTTTATAACGGTTATGTTGTTATTCTAAGATTTTCCATTTGGGATTTTCAGCTCAATCACAGCTGCCTTCAATAACAACAACGACAGCGATGGCTCATCTGGTGCTGGAACCAATTGGTTGATGCACGAGCTGATGTGGAGGGATTTCTTCAGGTAATACAAGGAACTATCAAACTCTAGCTGGATCGTCATAGAAATATGTAGCAAGTTTTACTTTCTCTTTATATGAAAACCGTTTTGCTTACGTTTTGATTTTCCTCATTACCACAGATTCGTCACCAAGAAATACAGTTCAGCAAGGAAAGTTGAGCTTGCTCCAGTGGCAGCTTAAAAGCAACAACTTGTACCGGGTTATCGAGAAGAAAGACTATCCTGAAATGTGGGTTGTTTCGTGTTGTTTATGATTCCAAAATTGTAGCTTTTAGATATTGAAAGTAGTAAGGATTGTTTAAAGAGTTGTTCCTCTGTTAAACTTTTGTTTTTGCTACCAAATAAACATGGTGAAATATGGAAACACTTTGCACTTGTTCATTTGCTCTTTTGGCTACTTTTAGTCTTTACAGTTATGATATTCACTTGCTCTTTTGTGACCAAAATCCTTTGGTTCTGCATTTCTTATCAAACCCAAAAATAGCAATAGAATATTTTTCAGCCATTTATTTACAATACTTGTAGTATTATATTCTAATCTTCCATTTTTTTTTTCTCTACTCCAAATCCTTGGCATCTGCTTATCAATTTCAATCTCTATTCTCTGCTAACCCACTTTTAAATTTTGTTACTGTTTATAATTGGATATATTTTTCACATGATTAGTTCCTCACAGAATTTGGTAGTCTAAAATTTGAATTTAATTTGCTATTGAATCTCATATTTTCTTTAAGTAGTTTTTGTAACTACCCAAAAGTTTCCTTCTACATTCTGTGTGCTATTTTAAGTCATGCTTGCACACCAAGTCTTCTAATTCAAACCAAGATAGAAAACTTTCGTACTGAACAAAACTGTCCAACTACACTGACCTCTAGAGGCGGTTTGATTGACCAATTCCAATTTGTGCGATCAAGCCCCTTCCATATACCTCATGATTATGTGATGAATGGAGCCTACCGAAGCATTGAGCATCGAACAACAATGAACTCAGAGAAATAGTTTCCAATTGATACATTTTACAACCCCAAAATGGAAGGAGATTTGGGACCGGCACCAAGCCTTATAAGCTTGTCGACACCAACATTGTTTTGATTATCAAAGGTTGTTTATCACACGAACTTGATGGAAAATTGTATGTTGATACAACGAGGGCATAACACAATCCAGAGCAACGAAGATGATGCGTTTTTATGATAGCTAAGGACTCTAAATAAGCACTTGTAACAACTAGTTGGCTATGTTTTGTTGAACACAGTAACAGAGTATGTAGCAATATGTTTAGTTCAAACCACTAAGAAAGGATTGCAAGAAAAGATTTCGGCACCTATCTGTATCAAAAAAATATGTTTAGTTCAAACATAGCACTAAAAACAACACTTCTATGAATTCAACCACATTGGTGAGGCTCTGGCTTCTTCAGTTCAGAGTTCAAAACCTGACATTTCCTGAAACAGCCTACAGCACACTCTTCAGCTCTTAAATCAATCCTCTTCGTCGATGAGAATGGTTGAACCATTGCCGATGCCAATATCCATCAAGGAAGTCATTTCATCATCAAGCAATATAGGCAACGGGGCACCCTGCATGATCTTATTTCCTTAGCATATCAATCAGTTACAAATTTACAAAAAAGAAAAAAAAAATAATACAGGTTAGAATTCTAGGCATAAATGCTCCGGAAGCATTGAAATAGCTATGCACGCATGGACATTCACATTTTAGGACACCCTTCTTGGTTATCCAGGCAGACCCAAACAGCAAATACAAAATTGACTCAATTTACAAAACACTCTACTTTTTACAGTTCAAGGACTAAAAATTGATAATTTTCCTAAAATAATAATCAGGAGTCACATTAAACTGATAGAAAAAACAAACCTCTTCTTGAAGAAATAATTTTGGCCTGATAGACTTGAGCTTGAAAAAACTTTCGCATAGCATCTTTAGCTTGCCGACCTAAAACAAATATAATATCCCTTCTTCAATAAATTAAACCAGTGGAGAAAAAATGACGAGTATGGATACTTACCGTCGTAGTAGCTGGTAATTTCTTTGTCATTTGTGGTTTCTCGCCAATAGATGCTCCCACACATTTCAGAGTGATAGCTACATGAAAAATCATATAAACTGTCTGGATATTGTATTGCAACTAAAAAAAAGGATGCAGACATCAAAATTTAAGATTCATACACAGGAGTCCTGAAGCCATTTTCTGAGGGCCTGATGCTCCAACAGATGGCCTTTCATTCTCAATTCCATGGAAGTCCTTGAGCTCATAAAACCTGAATTAATATAGGTCTACAATAAGAGGGGTATAATTCTTTTCTTGCCTTGTCTTTAAAAATGCAATGAATTACCAGACTAACCAGATTTAAAATTTATAATTTAAAACATTCCTAAAGTCTTAAGTCATTTTTCCAGGCTGCCCACTCTAACTAGGAACCTTTGATCCACTTAAAGTGATCCCAAAGCATTAGAAAATAAACTGATGCATTAAGCTTGCATTTGGCAACAAAATGTGATTGTTGACGGGAATGCTTAAAAGAACCATAACTTTTCACCAAAGAATTATGGAAACCTGGCGAGATGACACTCTTCAGAAAAAAGTTTGATGCCCATCATAATACAGCCCACTAAATGAAGAACTCGCTGTAGCCTTTACAAGATAATTTTTTTCAGCAAAGCATTTTAATGACCTATCAGAGTGTTTTAGACTTGAGAACCAAATAGCAAAGTTGGCTTGTTTTTCATGGCTGGGAAACGGAATACAGAGTGTTTTCCATACCCTTCAAATTTTTTTTTGAAACTATGACACTTGGCTTATTACAATGTCACAATCACGAAAGCAGTTGCTAAGATGATTTTAAGCTTTCTCAAGATTCGTCAAATTTAATAGTAAAAAGAAAATTACCTAGGATGGAGTCTTTTGATTTCTTCTGGATTGTCATGTAACTTTGACATAATCAAGCGGATATACCTTCAAGAAAGAGCAAATATCATCATGTATGTATGTATAAATAAATGAACACACCAACAATGAAGACTGATGAGATAGCAATACTCTCTCATATACATGCATGTTCATACTCAAAAATAAAACACGACTGAACATAATAAAGAGGTAAAAAAAATGAACGTGATTCCATACTCATCCCACAGAAAGAAGAAATCATGACTTTGTGGAAGGCCTGAAGCTAGAAATAAATATTCGTTGAAATTATCTGAGAAGAAAAGAAAAAGAATGATTTTGTTTCACAAATCCACATGCTATCCGATGTATAGTAATAAATTAGGTACCTATGCCTCTTTGGCCTATTTTAGCAAAATGACACACTGAAATAGAAACAACGCAGAGTACAATTGAAACCCCGACCAAAGACAAGAGCATGATGTAAATCATAATATAACCTCAAGTGTATTATAATAAGTGAACAATGGCAAAAATAGCATCACTAAAGAAGTTGGGAAAAAGTAAAAGAAAAGCTAAGAATGCATATTAAAATACAGTAAACAGAACTTGTTCCATATCGTGCAAGCCTATAAAGAACTAGAGGTACAGATAAGTTTCCCACGTGAAGAAAAAGAATAAGAAAAGAAATATGCCAGTTTATTGCAAAAGACAGACATACCGAATCTCAGATTCCTTTCTTTCACGAGGACTGACCTGAAAAATATCACAAATGGAATGTCAAGTGTGGTAAGAATTTGCAAAGAAACAAAAGCCGAATATTCTAGAGTTTACCTCACTCCCATTTAGTACTTCAACTTTTGCTAACCGTGCAACCAACACGAATCTTTGGATACCACCTCTTGATTCTCAGAAAGCCTGATGTCCTTTAGTTGAAAAAAAAAACAATGAGAACAGAAGCAGAAAATTTCCGAGAAAGATAAACATTAGGGAGAGATTCAAAATTCAGATCCAACGGAGAGAGCTAAATATACCCAGATTGAAGATTCATTAGATTGGGGAAAGAACAAGACAAAGAAAAGAATTGATATCTATATCAGATAAAAATCTTTCATTCCAAGTTAATGTTTTGAATTTGCTGATTTACTGGAACAAATTGACAAATAAAGATTGTTTCTAAACTTTCTAAGGATATTCTTTGGAGACTTGAGGATATTGTGAAATGGATTTGTTTTCCTGGAAATATTTTGGTAACAAAAGGAGAAAGCGTCTCCAAATTGTACAAATTGACTGAAGTTCACATGTCAATGTCAAAGCAAAGTATTTACAACTTAATATAATCTTCATTAGAAGTCAAAAATAGCTGAGGAGCCTATTTAATACGCTATAGCACTTAAATCAGAAAGAATTTAGATTATACCAAATGTTTTACATAAATGTCTGAGCAAGTCACCTATGAATAAGCTTTCTATCAAAAAAATAACCTCTGCACTGTGATGTATACACATATTCCAAAAACAGAAGGTTTCCATAAAACACTAGGTTCACATTTCAAAACCGTACCATCAACTTAGGGAATGAATTTAAGGAGTCAATAGAGGCGAGATCCTCAATGTTGTTTCCTCCTGACGAATACAAATGACCACTTATTAAGATACCCAAAATGTAAGTAGTATGAGGACTGCTACAAAGTTGAGACAATTACCAACAAGAAGGCAACGCAAGTTCTGAAAGGGCATAAAGTTCTCAATATATGTTGTGTCTCTATCAGGGTAAAAGATATGATTCAACTTGTTCTTGTTTAAATAAAGATGCTCCAAGCTGAATGGAAAAGATATATATCATATCATAAAAGTTATAAGAAAGATAAAAAGCTTTACAGTGAACATTGCCGGAAATTAACCACACACATTGTTCTAACTTCTAACCTTCTTAACTGAGAAAGCTTCAAGATTTCTTCCCATTCAGCAATACAATTATCTTCTAAATTAAGAAGTCGAAGAGAATCAAATCCTTGCACACAACAGGAGGAAAGCTGGAAAACAATAAGAAAACAGCCATGAGAGAAAATCCAATCAATTTATCCACGAATACGTACCTGTCTACACAATAAAGGATAAAATCACGAGCGAAACAAAATTTAAGATAAAGAAAGTAGACTTCAAGATTAACATATCCAATAAAATTCCACTTCAAGAAATGAATCAACAGCACTTCACCAACTCTGGCAGCACTCTGGATTATTAGTATTTATAGACAATTTTGGAACCTTTACATGCTCTTATTAAGTTGTCCATATGATATGGCTCAGCAATTAGTCTCTTAACTCTAGCAAACGAATTTACTAAGGTGAATTTTAAAATGCCAAGTAATGCCATATAATTTGACTAGCTTCTAGAGCCACGTCACCAGTAAGAATTTGTAGATGGAAGATTTGATTCTTGCAACATTAAACTTAACAGCAGTTCCAGATTCCTAGAGCGAATAACTATGTTTGGAGTTGGCTATAGAGCTCCAATTACTTAGCTATCAGGAGTATACTGTGTGTGTGTGTGTGCGCGCGCGTGTGCGTGCGTGTGTGTGTGTGTGTGTGTGTGTGTGTGTGAGAGAGAGAGAGAGAGAGAGAGAGTATACCTCTATTTTGCTTATTTTATTCCCCATCAGATGTAGTTCTTCAATTGCAGGAAGTGAATGTTTGAGTATTTCAACCTGCCAAATCAAATGGTGAACAAATGAAGGGAATAGAGAAAGGCTAGAAAGAAATTAATCAATGGATTACCTGCATCCAATCCATGCCAGTATTGTTTAAAACTAAAAGACAGATGCTTTTTAGTTGTGGTAACCCCGCATCAACCCATTTCATCATATTGTTAGTTAAATTGAGGGCTGAAAGAACTGGTAACTGATCACATATAGTGATAACATCCTAAAAGAAATTTTGGAAACAAACAAGTCATGAAACAGAAAAGTCCAACTTATAGCATATAAAGTGGTAGATACCAAGTGGCTGCTCACAGATGCAAATGCCACTGTTTTCATGATGACAATACCTTCCATTCTGAGAGCAAATTTCCAGTCAAGTCAAGCTCTTTTAACTCTGCAGCAAAGAGTTTCAAGGAGTTAGAAACTGAAAAAAATTAAGCCATAGACACAAGGTCAAATCCATTAGCACTAAATACATGCTAAACTAATAAGTTAAACAAGAGATTATACAGAGAAACGAGAAAAGCTAAGACAGGCCTTACTACCTGCCTCTGTGATATAATAAAGCAACAAATAGTGAATAATTTAGTATGGTTAGTATAATATGTATAGAAACAACAAAGCTAATAAGGACTATGGCAATGGATTCATGTACTGACATGAATAAGAGGCATTTGACATGAAAAGGAAAGACATAAATTCTAAACTTCATTGTATGCCAACAAAATGATCTCGGTATCATTAGTCACACGCTCTTTATCATGAAAATCACAGGAGAACAACTTATGGACATGCTAGTATTTTCTACTAGGTAGTAGGTATCGTTGCAATTCTTCAGACTACAAAACTAGTCTTGAGCAATATGGTTCCAGCTTTTTTAGTTTGGCCAAAAATATTATAGCCCCCCAATCAATACCATCATATCCAATCACTATCTGGCTTAGAAATAGACAAGTAAAAATAGCAGGGGATAGTGTTTGTCGGCTTTGAAGGGGGCACCTCTTTCACAGGGCATTACCAACTTGTAATAATAATGAGGTTGGATCTTCTTCATTCACCAACCCAAAACCAATTGTTCTCTATAAGATGACTGGAGAAGTGTGGCTCTTGTTTTTTACAATTATCAGGACTAAAGTCTTAGAATGCATAACTGCTCCACTTTGAAGATTACTCTCCAAACTCAGTAAGATTCCAATCCACAAAAATTGCAAAGACGCATGGCACAATTTTTTTGTGTCAAAATGAAACTAAACCGTTAAACTCATCATGGATACTGAAAGGTTGTATCCATGGATATACTTCATTATCACGAACTTAAGCCTAAAACAAATTAATAGTCCAGTGATTTTCATAACATATCAAAAAAATTTACTACTAAGGTCAATGCTGCATCAAAATCAAACCAAACACAAGAACATAAAGCCCGAATTATCAGATTAACCTTGAAATTAGCACAACTCAACTAAGTGAAAATATTGTGTGCAAAAGGAAATGAGATAGCATTTTACTTGGTATAGTAGCACCAATCTCAGTTGGGTCTCCAAGATAGCTCACACCCAAATAAGAAAGTGATGCACCTTTTAGTTCATCAAATCGACTTAGCTTGTCTTGAATCTTCTCTTTGCCCACAAGCTCCACCGACACACGCCTGTTACTAGCAGAAAGCACATACATTTCATCTGCAAAAGAAACAATTTTTTTTTCTCAGCAGCCAAACACACAAATTTAATAGCAGAACTGAGAACCCAAATGGCATACCCTCTTCTTCTTTAGTGGAGTTGACTCGGTATCTGAGATGGAGAGCTTGCAGCAACGTAATGCCGGAGCTGAGGTTGTGGGCCCGAACAAATGATCCGGATTTCTCGGAGGAG
>JAYMTH010004027.1:0-10226 GCA_036897465.1 Pelargonium australe | reverse complement strand
AACGGTAAAACGGACGGAACATGACGAAAGGTACGATCGGGGTTCACTTTCAAATAGTAGAGGTGCTAATCCGGTCCATTTCAAAGTAGGGGTACTAATTCGGTCCATTATTGATAGTACAGGTACCCCTGTGGTAATTAATCCTTTGTAAAAAGGTTAAAATCTCATGGAGGAAATGCGGTGATTTCCTCTATGAGATTTTCTAATTTCGCTTTGAAGTATTTCATGTTCGTCCTTTGTGAGATCAACTATATTAAAATCTCTCGGTGGTTTTATTTTTGTTCTCAATGCCTCTTTTATACACAAATGCAAGTATGCAACTGGTTTTTAAGGCCTAACTCATTTCAAGTGCTTAAACGTAACAAAGACTTAACAAAATTCTTATTAAATAGATGAAAAATGAGTTTTTTGTGTTGATGTTGGTGATTTAAAAAATAACAGGAGATTAAAATCACCCACAGCTTAACTGCGATAAACGAATTCAAGAAAACGTGGCAACTATTTATTGGCTATTGTCCGATGACACACCAGTTATTATATACTTGAGCACACTCGATTCCTTAAACTTTACTAGAGTGAGCTCGACTCTGTAAATTAGGGTTTCAAATCCGTCTCCTTTCTTCACAAAACCACCTCTGTTGTTTGCCCCAAATTCAACACTCAAATCTTTGGTTCTACCCATAATTTTCTGATTTTCGAAGCTATGAAGAACTCAAGACCGAGAGATGAAGACAAGAAGGAACAAACCGACGCCTCGAAATTGAAGAAGTTTAATAGGAACATGAAGAGATTGGGAGGAGCTGCTGGTCTTTCGCTTGAAACTTTCTCCAATTTGAAGACCAGGAACAATGGCTACAATCCATCTTTGATCAGTACACTTTTTAATCTTGTATAAAGCCCCAATTTATGGTGTTTTCTTCTATGCTAAAGTAATTGCATTTTTACGTTTTGTATGAGCAAATCAATCAATTGGTACTGAATAAATTAGTTGGAGATTAAAAAAAAAAAACAATTTTGTTAATGGTTTGTTCTTCAGAATGTGAATTGAGCTGCTGGGTTTCAATCAGATTTGTGAATTGGATTGCTTGAGATTTTGTTCATAGTTGGTGGTGGTGTTGTGGGCATGATACATTGCTTGAGTATCTGACTTTTGCTCTGTGTTCTTCATCAGAGAAGCAAAAGGAGTTCTACAAAAATGCCAAGTACATTGGCAAGTACAAGAAGTCACTGAAGCAACACAATCAGCAAAAGGAGCCTTCCATGCCTGCTAAACCCTTGGAGGTTAGATACTATATCCATGTTGTTTGTTAGCTAGTTTTTCGCATTGGGTTCTCGTTGAAATTTGTAATTTTCCATTACTGAAATGCCTGTAGTCAAGTTCTGTTACATTTGATTAGATGAAAAATTATTATTAAGTGACTCACACACCCACATTACAACTCACACCACATACACCTAATATACCAACACATTGCCTTGAGGGTGGCTTGAAACCAAGCCCTCAAGGATGAAAGGTGAGCATCTATCCACTCTACCACTTGGTGTTGGTATTTGATTAGATGACGGCACTTGAGTTATTGGGGTTTTTCGAGTTCCCAATTCTGAATTTAGTAATTTACTGTTTAGATAGTTTTGTGCTCGTGGAGCTTGAAATGCTAAGCTGAATTGGTAAATATGTTTGTGGCAGGGTGGGAATGAAGCCGGAGAGAGCAGTAAGACGAGTAAGAAACACAAGAATAACAATAATGGTTCTCTAAAAGTTTTGTATGAAAGGAAGCACGAGGAGGAAGAGAAGGCTAGGATCGAGAGGGAGGCAATTATGCAAGCAAAGAAGGAAGAAAGAGAAAAATCTGAAGCTCGGAGGAAGGCTACAAGAGAGAAGATGTTGAAAAAGACGAGGTTTGGTCAACCCGTTATGAAATACAGAATCGAGCACCTTTTGGAGACCATTCAGAGCTCAAACAAAAACCCCTAGTTCAATCTGAAACGTCATCTTCCTTGTTACAAATCTGTGTTACTTCAATGCTAGGTAATCAAACATCAAATTTTGTAGCGACTTTACTGTAATCCTTGAAATGTGATCAATATACCATTGCTACTAGCTCTCGGAGCAGTCATTTTGAGCACTTGAAATTGCATTAGCTACATGAGATGCTTGCTGGGTTTTAGTTTCTTTCTTTGTAGTTGTAAACTTGTAATTGGCGGATTTGGTCTTCTATTTTGTTTTGACGACTTGTAGTTTGCACAAATGTTCAAAACAAGATGCAAATAATACCGAGCAACAACTTAATAGTTAGGTAGTTCCATAATTAGCTATGCTAGCTTCTATTTGGATTTGGGGTTGCTTGTACTAAATATAGAGACATACAACAAATTAGCAACAATTTTACAAGAAACTATGCCAATAATCACACTAAACAAAACAATATAGATCAAGTTACAACAAGAACTGAGAGAGAGACATGGTAATGAAATTAATAATGTGCATGATGTTACAGTTCTTGAGCAATATTGAAAATAGTTCATACAGTTAAAACAGTTGGTTGTTAGCTCTATTTCAAACCAACAAGTAACCTACATCATCATCAACTCCCAAAACTCAACCTATATATAGCTATCTTTTCTTATCTCTGCATATATATATATATACTTGTTCTGCAGATAATTTTCACAAGCTTGAACCAGAGTTGTGCAATTTTCAACATCTCTGAAATGGCATTGAATTATATACAAGCTCATCACTTGGCTCTTGCATTTGGCCTTCTGGGTATGTATTTATATATTTACATGATTGTTTTTTTTTTTTTTTTTTTTATTTTTTTTTTTTTTTTTTTTTTTTTTTTTTTTTTTTTTTTTTTTTTTATCTATCATATATGTACTCTTTATTTGTATATTGACTTTTTTTATAAAAAAAATCTTTTGCTAGGTAACCTTGTGTCGTTTTTGGTGTTTCTTGCTCCATTGTAAGCCCTCTATTTCTGGCTTAACTAATGATATGTATGTGAATATGTGAAACTTCAGTTATAAATAGTTTTAAGTAAATTCCTGGTGATTGCAGACCTACATTTCATAGGATCTTCAAGAAAAAATCGACCGAAGATTTTCAATCTATACCTTACTCGGTGGCTCTATTCAGTTCCATGTTGATGTTATACTACGCTTTTCTAAAGACTAATGCATTTTTACTAATTACCATCAACTCCATTGGAGTTGTCATTGAGTCCATTTATCTTATCATATACCTCATTTATGCCCCCAAGAACTTCAAGGTCTAAACTCTCTTTTTCTCGTTATACATACAATTTGTGTGAATTGGATCATCTTTTTTAAAGTTCATTTACATTATTTAACATGGTATTGCGCGATAATTACAGATAAACACTACGCAGCTACTCGTTGTATTCAACATTGGGGTTTATGTAGTGATTGTAGCTTCGACGTACCTATTCTTAGATGGGGGCAAGAGGGTCTCCGTTGTTGGATGGATTTGTGTCATCTACTCCATTAGTGTTTTTGCCGCTCCTCTAAGCATCATAGTAAGCACATATTTACATATTTACCGTTTGTGGGGTCATAAAATAGTCATTCTCGTTCGCAACTTTACCCACACGTGTATAGAGGTTATTTTTTCTTTTTTTAATAAATACACGTGACTTCAACATCACAAGACAACAACCTCAAAAAACATTAACTTTTAACTGATATCTTCAAATTTTTCACTATGCATTGCGTTTATAACTTTATATGTTATTTTCAGAGGCGTGTTATAAGAACAAAGAGCGCTGAATACATGCCAATCTCCTTGTCATTCTCTTTGACACTGTGTGCTGTAGTGTGGTTCTTTTATGGATTCTTGATCAGAGATTACTACATAGCAGTAAGTAAATTAAGTAATATATTTATTAATCAACGCTTATGAATGATAATTATGTACTAATTATTACAATTTCATTGCATGATATTTTTAGGCACCAAACATATTGGGATTTGCATTTGGAATAGCTCAGATGGTATTGTATGTCATTTACAAGGATGGTAACAAGAAAATAGAGCACTTCCCAGAATTTGAGCTGCCAAAGCTTGAAAATTATCTAAATGGTGACTTAAAAGAAGCAAATTTGAAGGACAATAACAATAAGCCTTCCCTCATAGCCATTATAGTTATAGAAAAATCCAAAGTGTCTAAGTAAAAAATATATGTTGTATATTAAAAATTCGAGGACCGAAATCGGACTAAATGCATAATCAGTTCCGCATCGAGATTGGATCAGAATAATTCAAACCGAATTGGGACCGGACTGAGAAGACCGATTTTATGAGAGAGAGAGAATATTAACACTAACATGTGTTATTTGTATGAACTAGAAGGAACTTATGTATAGATCAGCGGTTTTAGTTGTGCATAGATTTTTCTACGTTTTATTTTATTATTTTAAGGTTCATTTGTACGTAATTTATGAATTATTCTCGCAAAACGATGTTACAAATAATCGTCTCACCACCGTGAAAATTCAACTTCTCTATAAAATATTGATATGCTATAAAATAAACCACATTATAGAAACTTTGATTAGTGGTATTAATATTAAAAAAAAAAAACAAAAAAAAAAAAAAAAAAAAAAAAAGAGAAAATGATTATCATGATATTATCAAAACACAAAAACATGTGTAAGAATGATTGTGGTGTAAGCTCAACTAATGAGAAATGATTATTAACCTTAAGATGATAATAAAGTAAGTAACAAAAATCAATCATTATACACAGTTGAGAATAATACTCCTACTCCCATATTATCATAATAATTAATGATCATAGTAGCAAAAAAAAAAAAAAAAAAATTTTGATAAAGAAGAGAAGTGAGTTGGCAGATACACTGTTTTTTACTTTCTTATCTCTATCTTGTTGTGCCCTTGGTTTGTGGTCTCTGCTATTGCTATGGCTATTGCTATTGTATTGTCTGCTCCATCTGTTGTTTTCCAGCTTTTTTGCTTCTCTTTTTTGTTTACCATTCAACTGCTATACAATACTTGCCACTTGCCTCTGAGTCACTGACCAGTTCTTTTCTATAAACCCTTTTCTTTGTTTGTTTTCTCTATACAGTATACACTATAATGCCAAAAACAATCCCATTGGCCATAACATATTAACAATGACAGTGCACACCACAGTCTCCTCTTCTTCCATGCCACCTCTGCTCTGCTGGGATTGGATTCTATTTCTCTGCAACTCTGTTTCTCAATAATGCTCCACACCATCATCATCACCAATCACAATGTGTAACATGAAGTATCTAATATTGAAATGACCAAAATAGACTTCAACCACTAATGTTACCAAACAAGGCCTTAAGTATCTTAATCAAAAGGAACAATAATGAACCAATACTATGGAAGTTAGGTGAAATCAATGATTGATAATCACCTGCACAGCAAATAGGAGTATATGATTATGGGACCCAACTTCACCAAATGCTAATCCTAGGTCACACAAACAAACCATACAAATATACAATACATTACTGTATAGTTGCTAATTTAAATTCATAATCTGAACCTGAAATTTTATTCCTCAATAAAGCTAACACAAATGAGTCCACAATATGAATACTTCCCACCAACAACAAAAGGTACACAAAGGCATAACATGCACATGTCTACAGTCACTGTGTCTCAAAGGAACAACTCTCTTAAAATTACACATGACAACTATAACATTTCCTTATTGTTCACTAAATGCTATCCCATAGCTCAGCCAGGTGTTAAAATGAATGGCAATTAAGCTTTCAAGCCAGGTAGTGTACATTCATATCATCACATGAGCATCTCCTTCCCACTTCACTTGAATCGACACTGCAATTTATAGCAAGTTGTGTGAAAATTAAATGTGTAACAAGTGGTTGTATAGGAGCATCTACCTGAATCATCCATTCCATCATCTCCGGGGGCTCGAGGATGCATACGAAGATCTCTCACGAGAGCCTGATAGCAGAATCCTCCTCCATCGTCCATACAAAATTAGGTGTGTCGTATCGTGGCCCCGCGACGGTTCTGTAAATATAAAGCTTCTCAACAGCGCAACTATCTGGCCTGGAATCCGGGGGACCCCTCTCGTCGATGACTTCAACGTTAAGCTTGGGCATCTTCTGACCTAGCAGCTTGCATGCTCCATAACTCACTGAGCAAGAAGACATCCAAAGGGATCGCATTGTCTCCAGCTTTCCAGCATTGGCCAAAAGAGCTTTGTCCCCAAACGGACAGTCCCTAATCTCTAGCTTTCGGAGACTCTCACACCCGGAGAGCATATGGTGGAGTCCTAAATCACTATCTCCAGCGAAGGCCACAGATAGCATCTCTAGCTTTTTGGCATATGTTCCAATATACTCAAAGACACGATCGGTGAGGAGGCCAGAGAGTGAAAGGCGCCGGAGATTCTTGCAGTGCTCAACAATGGCTCCAAAGCCCACATCTAGCGACTGATGGGTTAGGTAGTCAGGGGTTCGAGGCTCAATGATACAAAGACGAAATCGAGTGAAGTTAGGACAGTTTCTGGCAATGGTAACCAATGCCGCATTGGACATTTGCCGACAGAAGTATAGAACCGACTCGAGCTTAGGACATCCCTCGGAAATAGATACAAGGCCTCGTTCTGTCAAGGACACGTTAGCTTCCATGACAAAAGGATCAGATGGGAACACCCTCAACTCTCTCAAGTCCTTGCAAGATTCCGCAATAGCATCAAGGCCACTGTCTTCAATGTAATCCAATACCTGATATCAAATTATTTATTAGCATGGGAGGAAACAACATATAATGAGCTTTAGATGTGAAATAAAGTCTAAACTTCAAAATTAGGTACATTTTACATCTGGTGATATTTAAAGAGCGAGTGCTCTCATCAGCTGAAGGCAGTGAAAATCTAGCTAAGGATTTCTCAATCACAAAATCTCAACACTAATAGCCATCTTAAACAGGTAAGTGTAATCAACATACTCTTCATTCATGATATGTGTCATGATTTTCTTTTATTGATCAATACAATAATCAAGAACAAGTGTCCATAAAGTATTTCCAACTAGAATTAATGACCTAGCGGTGTCTAAGTTCTAATCAGGTGGATGATGAATGCAATGTTCTTATCAATAATGCTCTAAAATACAAAACAATAATTATTACGACTCTATCATGTTATTCAATACAATAATCAATAACAAGTGTCAATAAAGTATTTCTTGGATTAATGACCTATTTGTGGCTAGGTTCTAAGTCATTTTTACAAAACTGGTGGATGAAGGATGCAATGATGATGGTAGAACTTACCCATAGGCGCTGTAAATTCTGACACCGGCTAATGAGCTTGATAAGATCGGGACTTTGGATAGTGGCATAACTTAGGTTCAATGACGTCATCCCAGAGCAGATAGGATACACGGCTGGAAGATAGGCTGGGACCACATCCCAGAATCCAGAGAGACTCTTTAGTTCTTTGCAACCCGATAAAGCACCTGCTAGATTAGAGAGGACCTCAGGTCTTAGCTCAGCTGAATAAGCACCTGTGCCTAACTCAGTAAGTTGTGGTGCTCGATGGAGTATATTGGCTAATTTGTCAAGTGGCACAGCGCGGTTGAGACGAAGAGTCTTCAGGTTTGGACACCTACCAACCAGGCGCTCCAGGGCATTGAAACTTACCTCTGAACTTAAGCAGGCAATGTTAAGGGACACAAGTGATGTACATGTATCAGGAAAATGGCTGAACCAGTGCCCACTCAGATCTTCCACTTCACTCTCCCGCAAGTCCAGTTCTCTCAGGTTCCTGCATAAGCAAATTAGGGCACTCAGAAAGGTAAAACAAGTTTTAACAAAAATTTAAATATTATTAATCTACCACCAAAAATTGGATACTTTGATTGGAGAGGTTGCAAATTCAATAAATTACAAGAAAGACAGCAGTAGAGGATGCTAAAATAAACTAGCAGTAACTAAGACCCAAATTTCCAAAAATTAAATTAGATTTTATAGACTGGATCTTGGGGTTGAATGGTAAGAAGTAAAAAAAACTATCAACTAAATTTTTTAAACAACTTCAGCAAGCTCAAACAACCAAAAATAGAAAAAGATCAATGCCCCTACCCATCTTAACACGACTGAGAAAGGGAGAATTTTTTTTAAAACCAGAAGGAAAAACAGTCCAAAAAGAAACCTCCCAGAACCTGAAAGTTAACTTCATACCACAAATGCCAACTATAAACAAACTAGCAAAAGCAGAGGGAGCCACAGTGATCATCACTCAATGACTTGGTTCCAGCCATTAGAAATAATGGATAAAAGCTTCCAGATCTAGATGTAAAAATGCAAGAAACAAAATCCAATTGATAGATACAGAATCTACCAAAATAAGCACATAAAAATCAACCTAAAAGGGAAAAAAATGAAGTTATTTAAGGAAGTTTTCGGTATTAGGCAATTAATCCAAAATGACAAACGGTTTGAGTTCAGACATCCAAAAGAGGAAATACTAGAGAGCAACTACAAAAACAGAGTTCAACCACTGTAACCTGAGTGACTTTGTAATTACCTAATGAACACAACAAACAAAACCCAGATCTTTACACTTATTCGTCATTATTACCAGCTCAACTAGCTCTAAAAAAACAACTTAGGGTTCATACATTTGAACACCACATCAAAACCCCAACACACAACAATGCTCTAATAACTTCAACTTTAATCAAATCACAACTTTCTCTCTTCATTTGTGAGCTCCAGATTTGAAAAGGAAAAAAAAAATCCAAACTTTCACTTACCGTTAAGAAGACCCTAAACCAAATCAATCCAAAAAAATATCAAAAACAGCCCAAACCCAGCTCCCATTTCACATTTTCAGACCAAGCTAAACAAAAAAAGAAGACAAATCAAGTCAAACCTGCAATTAGCAGCAATGGCGGCGAGCCCGTCCGTCGAGAACCCCTCACAGCAGGACATGACCAAAACCTTGAAATTTTTAAACGCCTTAGCTATCAACTCCAAGCACTCGTCGGTGATGACCATACGCTTCAACCTGATCTCCTCCAGCCATGGATACGCCCGTTCCACGGCGGCGATCCACGGATACACGTAGCCTCCCCAACCCTCCGGCACCAGATTGTAGTCCGCGAAGTGAGGCTTCCCCTTCAGCTCCAGAGATCTCACCTCCGGGAACCGCCGGATCACCATCGCCGGACTCACCGCATAACAGTTCCCGACGAACACCCGCCTCCGGCACCACCGCTCGATCTCGTACCACGATTTGCACACTAAAGACACCGAGTTCCGGTCCTTGTCGGACTGTATGAACGAGAACACATGCTCCAGAACCTCCTCCGGAAACGAGCACGCCATTGTCTTCGCAAGCTTCTCCACAGTCATGTATATGCTTATACAAGTAAAGATTCAAGCTTTCAGTACAAAAACACAAACCCGGAGCTGAAATAGAAAAACCCAGGAACTGTTTTTGCAAAACAGAGATGGTTTTTGTTTTTGGGTATTTTTTAGTAGTGGTTGAAATTGAAAATGGGTTATTTTTAGATCTGTGAATAATTATAGATCGCAGAGCTTATAAGAGAGAGAAAGAGATGAGAGAGAGGATAAGGTGAGGTTACTTTTTAACCATGGTTAAGCAAGTCAAGTTGTGGACTTCGATCAACAGTCCCGATACCGACACGTGTCCAAAACACACACCAGTCGTCCGATCGACGGCGAGATCTGCCCAAATCTTATCCGAGCTGAGGAAACGAAAGGGAGCCGCAGAAAACGGGTGTACGTGAGAGCGTGAGCGAGGACGAGATATTATAAAATATCGTGGGGACAATATATCGTGATATGAGACGGAGATATAAATAAGGTGTGATGATGTGTAGCGAAATGGGAATCTGATGATTCGCGGTGCACGGCTGGATCTGATCTGAGGAGTTGTGGGGACCATTGATTTGAATAATGAGGAATTATCTGATGTGAAGTTTGGTTACGGTGATGATGATATCAAGGCCGTCCGTCCAACCAATCATGTGTGACTAAGTACTCACTCCCATCACACAGTGTGTAATGTACTGCCACTGCCACCAATCATCATCACTTGTTCAAACCTACGGCCATGATCTCCTCCCTCAAAATCTACTGCTACTATCACAATCACACTACATTTTTTTTTTTTTTTTTTTTTCAAAAATAAATTGTTTTTATTATTTGTGTTT
>JAYMTH010004026.1:0-10228 GCA_036897465.1 Pelargonium australe | reverse complement strand
AAAAATAATAATAAATATTTAATTAGTTTCCATTTTTGCTTTTGTTAGTTTTTCTGTTTTTGGTGAAACTTTTGTTTTTGCCTTCATTCTTCAGTTTTAATGCTTATTATGGAAAAAGAGAGAAAATAAATTAATAACACAGTCAATGGAATATTAATTACAAACCAAATCATTATCTAATTGTGGTATTATTTGTTTCCTTACAGAAAATAATTGTTCTAAATTTAGGTTGTATCTTCCGTATTTATAACTCACACCCACATAATACTTTTGTTAGGAGGAAAAAAAAAAAAAAAACTTGGGCACTATACTTAGTTACTTACATTAGAAAGAAGAAGATGTTATGTTTTGTGCACTAGGAAAAAAGAAGGTCAACACTCATTTAAGACGAAGTGGGTGAAACAATCAAACTCTACTTGAACGAGAGATCAACTTTTCACAATTACTTTTAGATAATATTAAAACAAATTTCACACCTTTACGTCTCAAAATAAGTTTGTTATATATGTAACAAAAACCTCCTCAATTCTTTCCTCCTAAAATGTTTTCTAACTAATTTCACGTTCCAAAAAAAACGTCCACATTTGAAAGAAAATTGATAAGAAAAGTTTCAAGGTAAGACTACCAATCAGAAAGCACAAATGACAAATGATATAGAGAATTAGAGAGATTTAAGAGAGAAAAAGTCTCACTGAAAGTTGTAGACCCCATTCTTTTTATCAATGAAGGGGTATTTGTACTCACAAACTAAGCTCGTCAAAAGTTATTATAAGGTTGGTAGTTAGATATGTGAATTTCGCTTTAGGGCCCACTTGGGTGCTTGAGCTATAGTTTTTTTAGTGCGCAAGGTGAAATTAGGACCTCTCGACAACATTATAGTGTCATAGTACGGTGAGAGTAATGGCGGGTGACCTGTTGAGATGTAGAGTTTTGGAGGAGTGAGAGCTATTTATCGAAGACTAGGTATAGATGTGAGGTGAAATACATGTTTTTCTTCATTCCTTGTGACTTATTGGTCTCTTGTGGAGTTAAGTGTGATGAGTTTTCCTCGTGACTTGAAGAACGTCTATTATGGAGATTAAGTATGAATAAGAGGTGAAATCTCATTGTGGCCGTGTTAAATGAGATGTGCTTAGGGGCTCCTCTTGATGACCATACTTTACGTGAACGAAATGTGTGAGAGCTTTAGTTAAATGACAAGACAATGTGTGTAGACGGTGATCTGTACAATATGATGTCATGATATGGTCTCTCAATGTCGCAGACTTGTAGGTTGAACGTCTATTTATGGCATGACTGCTAATGCGCAATATCGCGCCATGGCCCCTCGATGTCATGGCTTGAGAAGTTGAATGGTGATGTTGAACATACTCCTAGTAAGCTATGTCGCGACATAGGCTTGAACAACCACAACAACGAGATGATAATTGATGGCCAATAAACGATATTGCGACATCGTGGTTGAACAATTATATATGTTGAACATGGTGGTCAAGGAGTAATGCCGCGACATCGAGACTAAACATGTATGTTCAAGGGTTATAGCAAGGAGTTATATACCCAAGTTAAGCACCCAAGGGGCCCTTAACTTCCACGTGCACACACGCCTTGATAGGTCTCGAACACGAGCATGAAAATGGCCTTCTCAAACTCCTCGAAAACGTCCCCAATCTGTCGAAGCGTTGATGTTGATGCTTCCAATAGCGGGTGATGATGTGTTATTATCGTTCATCATTTTCCTTCCGATTTTTTTTTTAGAATAGCATCAACAAATGGAAACATTTTTGTTTTTCAATATAATATTCAATTTCCATAACTCAGTATTGTTCGGGATACCCATATCAATTTTTCCGAGAAAGTAAAACGTTCGAAAAATGTAAAACTCCCTGTCGCCAAACGGCACCGAAACATAAAAGAAAAAAAAAACAAATATCCCGCGGCTAATTCCTTTCCGGTGACGCAATAGTTTACTCTTTACGCCAACTTTTTGTTTCCTTTTTCTGTAATGCGTAAGAGACAGAGAAGAATAAAATGAAACAACTGTTGCAGTTGTTTTCTTTGCTTTAAGAAACAAATCATATCTTAAACCAAATTAATCTCCAAAATTTCACAAATCAAAACTCACTTTTATAGATAGAGAGAGCTCACAGAACCAATACTAAACTCTATTTATCTCTCTCTCGCTCTCTTTCTCTGTTGCAGCCAAATAAAAATCAAACCCAACTAAAAAAAACTCAGCTTTTCAGCTCCAGCTTCGAAAGATCCATTTTTTCTTCTAGGGTTTTGATTTCCTGTGCGATTCTCAATCCCCAATTCTCATGGTAAGTCAAACCCAATTCCCATTTTTTCTTGTTTGGCTCCCTAGAAAATTATATTCATAAAGACCTTCTTCTTTTCTTTTGATTTTTTTAGTTTCAACTACTTTACATCACATAAACAAATAGCAGTATATTGATGGCCTTTTCTTTTGTTTTCTTTTTGTTTTTTTGTTTGTTTGTTGCTTATTGGACATGCCTTGAGTTTTGAAGATCCTTTACTCACAATTTTCTCTGAATTTAAGCTGCTCTGGTTCACAATTCTACTATTTTTCTTGGGTGATTTGTGCTGTTCTGTTCTGTTCAGTTTAAGCTTCTCTCTGTTTTTTTTTTGTTGGCTTTGGGTTTCAATTACCCTAATTGTGAATACCCAATTTCGCTTTCATCATTTGTGGTTGGAAATGGAATCATTTTCGTGGAAAAGATGACATCTGATGCAATCATGGAAAAGCTCACAATTACAATACTTGCTGTGTGTCATGGCTCAGGCCTTACTTGTGATTCAGCTACTTTCATAAATGCTCTTTTGATTTGCCCCAATTGTTTGGCTGTGACTCTTAACTTGTAGTAGCTTCTTAATTTTCTATTTTTATCTTCTTCTTTTTTGCTGCAGAAAAGTTACTGAAAGTTTTGATTTTGACCCATTAGTCAACCTTCTGTTGATTGTTAAGGATATATAAAAGGTGAGCTAATCTATCTTCATCATATACTATCTTGAAGGAGTAGAATGTAATTGCTCTTCCATTTTGAATTGCTGGTTATTTTTAAAAAATATAAATAATTTTTTAGTTGGAAAAGAAAGCAATTACAGCATCATTTTTGTAACCTTTTGGAGAGTTCTTGTGTGAGTCCTTTGGACGCTGCCCGTGAGTAACCCACTACTTCTGCTTTGTTGGTTGGGCATTTAGTTGCTTGTCAACATGGTATGCCTATCGCAAAATATGTGTGTGCACACTTTCCATGTGATTGTTGTCTACATTCTTTGAATTTCAGTCATTTGAATCTCAATCATTTTATTGTTGAACAAGTTTGTATCGTTTGTATCTGTATTTTGTATTTTGTTATTGAATCGAATTACCTTTGTTTTATTTGAGAATGATTACATGCGTATGTATGATTTTTGGATCACGTTTGTAAAGGGTGATTGATTTGAGTTCACTGGGTTGGCAGCTATAGTAAGTCTCAGGCTATGGGATGCTTGGTGTCAACGCCCAAGGATTCTGGAGGAAATAGGAGTAGGCCTGGAAACATTGGAGATGTTTCCGTCTATGTTCCTGGTTTACGAATTCCTAAACCCGTTGATTTCTCTCAGTCGCTTGGTGATCACGTGTCAAAGAATTTAGTGGAACACTTGTCCGCCCTTAGAACTCGGATAGTGGTAATGGCTGGTCAAGAAGCCCCAACAATTACTAGAACAAGGAGAAAAAGTGCAACCCAACATGGTTAGTTTTAGTGAAGCCTGGTTAATTCCCCCCTTTTCTCTTGAATATGTTGGCTCAGTTATTGATGCATTCAATGCAATTGTTGCCTACAGGAGGTTCAACATTGGCTGATCTTCAGCAGGCTCTCGAAGATTATTTGCCTGTGCTTTTGGGATTAGTAAAAGATGGTAAGGCATTTGATCGCTGTGATGCTTATTAGAATGTATCCGCTGAGTACTGTTTTAAGCAAAACCATAAAGGTCTGGGGTTTTTTGATGAGCAGGAAATCAGCTTCAACACAAAGTACAATTTGTTTGGGTCAACCAGGAGGATGATGCAGAGGTAGGAACATGGAACTGGTCTATAAGTTTCCCATATTTTCTCCTAATATTGTGCTTGTGTATGTTCTTTGGTTTGTGATTCCATCCGCTTCTCGAGATTTGCCAACTCTGATATGAACATCTTTATGTGCAGGAGACAGCCATGTCTAATGCTTGGTATGAGGTGTTGTCAGTTTTGCACTTGATGTCGATGCTTTTGTTATCACAAGCCAACTTGTTACTTCTTCCCCGAACATCTGCTGATGGTTACCAGCCAAAAGTTTCAGAAGGTAGGCATATTGCAATTATACTGCAAGGGTAGTACCATTGTGTCAACGCCAGTCCTTGACTTCTTGATACTTGCTTTGTATGGCGTTGCTGTTTATTAAGCTGCACATATCGTGTAATCAGTTCTTAATAGATGGATTGATGTAGCAATCAAGATTTTATTCTATTCTCTTAAAATTAGTTTAGATAGATGATATATATGTATGTGTGTGTGTGTGTGTGTGTGTGTGTGTCCTTTAATCATGTGTATTCATCGATGACTTAGAAAGCTGATTTTATACAGAGTTTCTTGTGGCAGGATAAAGGTCATCTTTCCTTGTATTTAATATGCATAACAGTGTCGATTATTTAGGGGTTAAGTTGACTAAATTTACTTCATTACATTCCGTCACATTTCTTTTTGGACAGTGAGGGAGAGGCCTTTTGCTTTGTTACATATTTGCAAGGTAAAGTTATAGAATAAAATCAGTAGTGAGGTGAAATATGGATTTGATGAAGAATGGAGATGAATATAGTTTAGGTGAGGAATAGAGGACATGCATGTTGCTATGTCCCTTCTACTTCATTGTTTCAGCAGAGGTTATCATAGCAGTCATTGTTCCATGTCTTGTAGATGAAGTTGTAATGGTTTTGTTTTTAGATGAAAATTGGGACCATATTCGGTGATTTGTGCAGTTACTGTTGTAGATCCAGACACAAGACATTTTCAGAAACTGGATTCTGGAGTTTTGTTTTCTTTTAGAGCCTAGTGATTAATTCTTGTTTGAAATCCATTTATTGTTTTTTGCTAATTTAAGCACCATGTTAAGGTACATTGCCCTGAAATGCATGTGTTTGTTGAGGTAGTGGTGTT
The DNA here is from genome assembly GCA_036897465.1 of Pelargonium australe. Classification (NCBI taxonomy): domain Eukaryota; kingdom Viridiplantae; phylum Streptophyta; class Magnoliopsida; order Geraniales; family Geraniaceae; genus Pelargonium; species Pelargonium australe. The sequence goes on along the minus strand of JAYMTH010004026.1, from coordinate 5,031 downwards.
TGTGGTGAGCTTATTGATAGCTCCATGTTTCCGTGTTCACTTTACCAAAATGGTTCACTTGTGTCTGATCTTATTTCTGTTCGTGTAAGTACAAAATGTTATCTTCTTTTTTGTTCTTTTACAATAGAGAGTAGGCGAGCTTCAGTTGATATTTTCTTGAAGGCGGCAGGATACCTTGATTGTGCTGTTCGACATGTTCTTCCACACTTGCCTTCTGAACTCAGGTTTATACATATAATATAGCTTCATTACATGCTACTGCTTTGCAACATTATTAGAATAAACATCACACTTTGAAATGTTATTGTTTCCCTTACGATTTCTTCATTGTAAATAGGAGAGCTTTACCAGTAGATCTGCAAGAAGGAGTTCTACGAGCAATCTGCCTGCAAGCTTTAGGGCAGGTACTAGCTTCTCGTCTTGGTGGATTTAGTTAATAAATTGATTTTCATTTTCTTTGTTGCTCTTAATTTTTGGAGTGTCACATTATGGGACCATAGGAGGAGTTTAACTAGTTCTTGTTGCTGCAAATGGCAGAAACCAGACAATTGACTTTTTCATTTTTGTAAAATAAAATATGTTTCTTGACATGGTCAATGACTCAAAATATTCAATATTTGGTATTTTAAATAGATGCGAACTATCCAAGGTATGTTGACATTGTCTATTTTCAAACATCCTGAATTTAGATTAATCTCATACATTTATTAGACATGTGAAAATATTTCTGGAACTCACTGTAGACACCCGTACACTCACCCTCAAAGGTTAAGCATATATTAACATAAGGAGTGTGATTGTGACTAATTATGTTCTTTGGAGGGAAGTATGTGACACGTTGTCACCTCCATAGGGGTAAATATGGTTGCTAGTTGATCCTTTGTACCAGAGAGTAGATCTAGTATATAATGGTAGATGGCTTGAATCATGCTTTAATACCTTGGACTAAAATGGGTTTTGAAGATCCTTGATTACTTGTGCCGCTTATAAATTGAGTTGGTGCTCCATAACAGCAAACACTTTTGATTCTTCAAGTTGTACGTTTTAGATTGCTCAAAGGCTCATCTTGGCAGGTAGAGATGATTAGGACAGAGAATTGGCAACTTTTAATACTCCATCTGTCTCGAGAATAGTGCCCACTTTCCCATTTTTGTAAAAACTAAGGATAAGTTAGTTGGAGACTAACTTTCTCAATTGTATCTTGTGTACTTTTCTTGTAACAAATTCAAAGGGATGTAACTAACTCGTATTAGAGATTGTTGATAATTCATGTAAACTAACCAAAGAAGGGAAGTGGACACTGATTTGGGACATTTTTTTTATTATAGAGAAAGATGACACTCATCTTGTAACATAGGGAGTACTTGTAGAAGGAATCACACATTGAAAGAGAGTGAATTTTGTCGCTACTTGATATACTAGTTGGACTCCCCACCTATTAACTTAAACTTTTGGGTTTGATTCAAGTTTAACATGAATCAAAATTGATTCTGTTTGGGAATGGTGACTTGTCTGTTTTGCCTACCTTCTCAGTCCACGTGCAAGGTCGGCTATCTTATCCAACCTGCACGTGAGGGGCAATTATAAGTAAACAATGTTAAGTATGTTGCCACTTGATATCCTAGTTGGGCCCTCCGCCTATCAGCTTAAACTTTTGACTTGAAGTCAAGTTTAACAATTATTACGAAATAAATGATTTTATTATTCTTTGTAATATCTGATGTAGGGTGTTGATATCCAACTTGGAATGGCGATTGATAGTACAAAAGCCACTCTTGCTGTGAAGCGAAGGCTTGCATGTGAGATGGTGAAATACTGGCAGCAGGTATGAAAATCTCAACTTCTCATCATTGTTATTGTTTCCACCAAGTGTGATTTTGCTGTATAATGGTATGGTTTATGGGATTTGTTGCTCGTCAAACCTAATTTTGTGTGCGGTATTAATGTATACATGGGGTAGAGTTTTCACAGGGTGTCTTCTTTCTGGATAAAATTACTGGTCTTGCTGCTAAAACTATGTAATTTGTTATTCTATGTAGTTCATAGTTGTGTTCTATAAGGAGAGGATTTTACACTACCTATATGAGTATAAGTTTACATTAGCGAAAACATAGTCAATATGGCTGGAATGACTTCAATTAATAGCTACTATATATATTTGTCATTCTCAATTCCCCTTATGCCCTCATGCGTGTTCTTGTTGTAGCAAACTCAATGGATTCTAACTAGTTATTTTTAGCGTTATTGTTGGCAATCCATGCACAAGTCATAACTAGCCAAAATAAAAAGGGGATATTGATTTTGAGACACAACTTTTAAAGAAAGTTGACACTTATTTTGGGACGGAAGGAGTGCAACAAATGCATAGGGGTACATAAGGAAAAGTCTAGCACTAACGTACTTCTTAAATTTTTCCAATAAAGGAACTTATGATTGAACATAACATAGCTGAGTTTTTAAAAAGAAAAGAAAAGAAAGTAAACTATGTGTGGTTATGAGGATTGGGGCTTCACTAACTTGTCATAACGGCATCATGAAAATTCTGTTTGTTTCGTATCAACAAACACATTGTCCTTGAGTAATGCTTATCATTGGCTATATTTTTTGCTGTTTCCTTCTGGACCTTGAATAATCTGCAAAGGGATCAATTGATAATCCTGAAATTAGTTTGTGTTGTTTGCTTAACAGGCTCAGGATAACATTATGAACCTTCCATTAGCAAATGGCTGGGGTGAAAAGCATCGGCTCTTTGTGAAGTGGAAATATGTTGAATCAAAGGTACCTTTATCTTACGACTATTCTTGATTTTTTTTCTTTTCCCGTTCTATAATTCACATTCCTCAATCGACATTCTTATCACTGCTCAATTTGGCACTGTTTCTTGTATCTATATACATGGTTTTGAACCACTATCATCTGCACACATAAACAAGAATAATGCTTCTAATTTACGAAACATGGAGGAAAATGTATTGGTTTTAGGGCGTGTCGGCTAGAAAACTGCATTGAACTTTCAATTGGCTTCAAACGCTAGTTTGCACGGATTTTCTAGGCATGCTAATATGCAATGATAAAAGTACAGTCAACTTTCAATTTCATTACAGGCTAGTTTACACTTCACACACAAGCGACCATTTTTCTACGTTTGATCAAAAATTGCTGGTGCATGTCGATATTGTTTCGTATTATGCAGTAATGCAAATAGTAGTCAATGGAAAATAGCACGAGGCCAAGGATACTCTAGTACACAACTAGTGTAGGGGCACTAAGATTTGTTTATAAATTTGAATTTTGAGCGATGTGACAAAGAAGTTGTCGTTGATAGGATCTGATATTAATATTCAGGTTCCAACAATGTGTTTAGTTGTCTAGGTCTTCAAGGGCAAATGTTTTAGTTTTACTTGTATTGGCGCGGATGTAAGTGGTGATTCCATATTATAGAGATTGGGAAGCTGTTGGCTCAACATGGTTTAGTTGTTAGACTTGTCAGGAAAAAAGAAAAGAAGAGACTTAGTGTTTCAACTTTCAACGGGTCTTAAAGTAGAATCTATATATCTTAAAAATTAACATTATGAGAGCTAGAAATCTAAGCCAAGAGGCTCTTGGCGTGGCGTGAGTCACCAATGAAATTGTAACACTTCATTCAAAATGACATGGGTTCAACGGGGCTAGACTTGGAAATTCGGGCCGCGGACCTAACCTAATATGGGTTGAGCCAAAAAAAACTCATGCGTTTGTATTTTGCGACTTTTGCCCGGCCCTAGCCTTTCCCACTAAGTGGCAACACACGTTAGAACTGCCGAAAAGTTGGCCAATAAAAACACGTGCATTTTTTTGGCCTAGCCCGCATTGTCAGGTATAAACGGGACCATGGGGTGGGTGTAAGTGATTGGTTTGGCTTAGTGTAAGCCAAAATGCTCACGGGTCAAATTAGTTTTTATCTAATATTATTGGCTTATATGTACATGTTAAATCAGGCTGCAGCGTACTATTACCATGGTTTGATCCTCGATGAGGGAAACACGGAGAAATCCCACGGGATGGCTGTAGCTGCTTTGCAAGCAGCAGACGAGTATTTTAAAGAAAGTAAAAGAGCATGTGAAGCTTTCCATGCGGCTCTTCCTTTATCAAGGTAATTGAAACTCAAGTCCTTTCTCTTGCGCTCGCTCATTGAGATGGCATTAGAGATAGCTGATATTATCTACTAAACTATTCGGCAATTAGTAAATGTGGTCAAGCTCATTAACAGTTCATGTTATAGGGATTTTACAGCTAACTCTTTAACTGTATATGTCCCATGAAAGCTGACACATGATTCTAGAGCTAAAATTTTGGGTTTTGGGTCGTTTTTTTTTTCTTTCTTTCGGGATTAGTGTTGAAATGACCTAACCCAAACCCAACCCATAAGAGGCGTGGGTTTTGGGTCACAGGTCGGGTTACGGGTTTTGCATAGAAGATGTGCAGGTTGCCCGATCTACATTATTTCATGGAAAACCAGACCCTAAAATTAACCGGGTCTATTTTATGTTATTCGAACCTACAAAAATGTGGGTCGGATTTTGATTGCTTGCGCAATCATGTCCAAATTATTGCTAGCTCTACATGAGCATTTGCTACTGGACCGACGTATGTTCAGTTGTTGCTAGACAAAACTTGATGCAATAGTTGTTAGGTTGTTTTGAAAATTCTCATGGTCTTCCACTTTCGATGCAGGAATCCACCGCTTTGGGGAACCATGAAGTACCTCTCCGAGAAAATACCGAAAGATACTTCTAGCAAGGTGCGGATAAACCGCGACCTATATTCTCACGAAAAGTAAGTCCTAACCACTATAACAACAAAAAACACGTCTATTTTTGCTTTTGTAACTCACGGCAATGCAAATTTCTTGAGTACAGAATCATGGAGACGGCCCCAACATTACCTGATTTCGCCTTGGCTCTAAAACCAGACGAGTACCAACTTCCAGCAGTGGATCCGTCTTGGAACGAGAATTTTCCGGATCACAACAGAACATAAGAGGCCGAGATC
>JAYMTH010004025.1:0-10228 GCA_036897465.1 Pelargonium australe | reverse complement strand
ATAGGGTCTCGTATTTAGTAATTTAATATTTCTATGTTTTACCCTGAAAATACCAAAAAGTGTATAAAAGTGAGTGAGCATATAATAATATAAATACAAAATCCGAATGCTGCAAACCCTTTTACCTATGAATAGAACAATTTTTTAGTACTATTATATTTATTGGTAGCTGTTATTTTTTTATAGCATAATTAGAGATCCTTCATTTACATCCATTGAACTACATGATGATTTAAAACTGCTGTGGGAGAAACAAACTCTAATCAAGGAAACACAGAAAGGAGAAGAAAAAAAGAAGCAGAGAAATTTCTCATTAAGTTCATTTTTCTTAGTTTATTATCCCTAAAGACCTTCATAAATGCACAGAATAACAGGGAGTAATAGCAAGTCATACAAATTGGATATAAATTGAATCACAAGTGCAGGTTATTAGTTGTCCTTTGAGCATTTTTTGTATTAATTTGGGTAGTGATGTAACTTAAATTTATTTACTTGCAGCGGCTATGCTGATCGCATTCATGAGTTGATGGTTATATCAAAAGACCTAAGTGCTGTCAATGATAAGTCTTCTCTCCAAAGATATGGAAGTAAAAACTATGTTAGTGAAGCCAATTACATTGAATTTGATGGTGTCAAGGTAAACCAATTTATCATTTACCCTGTTCGAGTAGTCTTCTATACATTCAATGTACTTATAGTAGAACTGTTTCTCAGGTTGTTACTCCAACCGGCAATATTTTGGTCGAGGATTTGACACTTCGGGTAGAATCAGGTTCTAATCTGTTAATTACAGGTACTGACGTTGACATATGATCTTAATTTGGTGCTATTTTCTCTCCTTTTAATATTTCCCCTTTATGTTTCCTGTCATCTGGGCTGTGGTCTACTTTATGTATGGTATTTCTAAAAGTGGAATACTAATATATATATGATAGTGCCTTTCTTGTTGTCTCAGATTTGTATTGGTGGTATAGCAAGTTGCATTAGATCTATGTATCCGTCGTTACCATGAAGTGCTTTATCTGGCATTGTACAAATGTTTATCTGATAGTAGCTTGTTTGAAACCTGTTTGCTTGATATTTAAATTTGAGGAGAATTCTTTCCTGGTAACGGTGTATTTACTGGTGTTGAGACAGTTAGACTCAGAAGATTTATGAGATTTCTTATGCCTTATATATAGTAACTTAATGGTTTCCATAGGTTAAACCTTTGACTATGCCTATTTCCTATTTGAATATTAGTCAACTCTTGTAATACCCTATATAAAAGGCTTATACTATACTATCAAACCTCAACAATATAACGTATCATTGTCCAATTTCTACAACGGAAAAATTAATTTATCTAGCATAGCTTTTCATGCTGAATAAACTAATATTGTGAGACCACCAATTGATTTTTGTGGACCAATTGGTGCAACGGTAAGGTTGTTACCTAGTGATATGAGGGTCATAGGTTCAAGTTAAGAAAATAATCTCTTTGCGAATGCAGGGGGAAGGCTACATACATTATTGACCCTCCCTAAACCCCACCATGGTGGGAGTCTCATGCATTGGGCCACCATTTTTTATCAGCATATTTGATGTTTTATATAGAAAAAATGCAAAATAAGATAAAATAAAATTTGTCATGAATGTTGATGCTTTGATATATTGGTTTTCGTTATACCAGATAATTATGCAGGTTATTCGTTTTTATATTATCTGCAAGAAGCTCTGATCTGAATCTTACACAATTATGACCTTTATTCTGTTATGAGTGTGTTAACAATAAAATTGTGATATGAGAACTGAATGTAAATGGTAGCTTAACAATAACAATTGTACTCTATATCCCTGATTTTGTATCTTACTTGATCATGTTTCATTCTTTAGTGTGATCAAAATTTGTTTCAGTATAAGTGGTGTCATGAACATACTCTTGAACACTGGCTGTGCATGTGTCTGACTAGTGAATGTGTTTTATGTATTTCTGCTGAAGGACCAAATGGTAGTGGGAAGAGCTCACTTTTCCGAGTTCTTGGAGGCCTTTGGCCGCTTGTATCTGGCCATATTGTGAAACCAGGGGTTGGTTCTGATCTTAATAAGGAGATATTTTATGTGCCACAACGACCATATACAGCTGTAGGAACATTGCGTGATCAATTAATTTATCCTCTTACTGCGGCTCAAGAGACTGAGCCACTCACACGCAGTGGAATGGTGGAGCTGTTGAAAAATGTAAATGTTTACTCTCACCTCTTCTTAAGTCTTTACTAGATAGCATATTAGATTCTCAATTTCTTGTAGTTTTGTTATACACTTAATATGATACAAGTGCTGATAATGAACTGTCCACTTTCAAGGTTGACCTTGAGTATCTGTTAGATCGCTACCCACCCGAGAAAGAGATAAATTGGGGTGAAGAGCTGTCTCTTGGAGAGCAACAGAGATTAGGAATGGCAAGACTTTTCTATCATAAGCCTAAGTTTGCCATTCTTGATGAGTGTACAAGTGCTGTGACAACTGATATGGAGGAACGGTTTTGTGCTAAAGTTCGAGCAATGGGAACATCATGCATAACTATATCACATCGTCCAGCACTTGTTGCGTTTCATGATGTGGTTTTGTCACTAGATGGGGAAGGAGGATGGAGCGTGAATTACAAAAGGTTTGTTTTTATATTTGTTGACTGTTATACAATTTTATACTTGCTGTAAATGTTACAGATATTGCTTACATGACTTTCATGGAACTCCAGGGACGATTCGAAAGAACTGGAAGGTGGACCTAATACAACAAAGCTTTCTGAGACAGATCGCCAGAGTGCTGCAATGGCAGTTCAGCGAGCATTTTCCTTGACTAGAAAGGTTGGGGAGATCACAAACTTTGTTAGTTGTAATGTTCTCTTTGTTCTATTGGAGTTTTCCTTTGTGGAGACCTTATGGGTGATTTTATCTAGGACTCTACATTCTCAAGTTCAAAGGCAGAGTCATACTTTACTGAAGTGATAGCAGCGTCTCCCTTAATGGATCAAAATGTCCAATTGCCCATCATTCCACAGCTTCAAGCAACTCCAAGAATATTGCCAATTAGAGTAGCTGCCATGTTTAAAGTACTGGTAAGTCTCTTTTGGTGGATGGATCTGTTATTCTATTACCACTATCTAGTGTTTGCATGGTTTGGTTCAGCCATCTTAAAGGCTAATTGTGGGTATGTTCATAACATATTGAGCTCTTAAATCTTTTTTACGCTAGATGTCTGTCATGCTTGTTTGATAGTGCGTAGCTTTCTTGATTTGCTAATGGTTTTTGTGGTTTTGTTTACATCTAGATTGGGACATTTACTGGTAGGTTCATGTTTTATTTTATTTGTGTTAATGCTATGGGATGATCCTCAAGTTACTATATAGTGTTCTGGTGATGGAAACTTTTTGGTAATAGGTTAAATCAATCAGATTATTATCAAAGTAAAAAAATATATTAGGAAGCACTTCTGAATTAAAGTCTTTTGTCCATCAAGTCTGAACTTTCAATTGCAATAGTATCCATCATCAACCTCTAAAATTGTGTAAAAAGTGCAAATTGAACAAAAACTAGCACGTAAATGATTAACCGTCTTAACTGGTACTTTCCCTAGAGCAAATAAAAAGAAATAATAGGAATAGAAAAGGATTGGCTATAACAGTTGAGTATGACATCCTTGTTGAGTGACGTTTACAAGCACATGATGGTAGGTGAGGGAGAGAGAGGGACCAAATAGTATCCCAAGTCTCCATTGAGCTTCAAATGCTTCTCTTGACCTTTGTACTCTGCCTGCTTTTCAGATTCCGACAATGCTTGATAAACAAGGGGCACAGCTTCTTGCAGTTGCTCTTCTTGTGGTCTCAAGGACATGGATCTCAGATCGTATTGCCTCATTAAATGGTAGGTGGAATATGCTTATACTTCTTTTGTGTATATAACTATAAAGAATATTGGTTTATTACTATAATTTACATAAATTGTTATAGGAACTACTGTGAAGTATGTTCTGGAGCAGGATAAAGCTGCCTTCCTTAAGTTGATCGGTGTCAGTGTTCTCCAAAGTGCTGCATCTTCTTTCATTGCACCTTCATTGAGGTACTTTAGTGTTAAGTAAAAATTAACTTTTCTGAACTTGTACCACGCGTTTCATTTTCTACAATTGCTGCTTTATGAACGGCGAAGGAATGGATGGTAACATGAATGGATTCATGAGAACTTTCATAGTTTGATTGGATTTAAATTTCACACATCTTTTATCAGTAAATGTTATTGTTACCCCTTCCCACAAATTAATTCATTTTGAAAAATGACATTGTGTACTAGTCCATTTAGACAATTGAAAATATGTGGGAAAGAAAATTAGGAGGAAAGATTTGATTCACTTCATATTTTTAATTATCTGTGTCACTGCATTAATTCTTTTTTTCGTTTGTTATGTCAAAGTTGATGGTTGTTTTGGATGTTGTAAGAATCTATTCAATACAAGAAGGTAGATTTGATTATTGGTCATTGAATTTTTGAGAATGCAACAAAAAAATAATAATGTTGGAATCACTTAAGAAGAAAACCTGTAAAGAATATATTATTATTGGTTTTGTGTTAATAAAACTCTGAATTTACAGTTGATGGCCAGTTTCTATCCATCCGAACCCTAAAATAAACCTGTTTTACAGGCACTTGACTGCCAGGCTGGCACTTGGATGGAGGATTCGTTTGACTCAACATTTACTGAAGAACTATTTACGAAAGAATGCATTTTACCAGGTAAGCATTCAGACTATAAAATTTTTTTTTTTTCCCTTTATGCTTAAATATAAATTTCAGCATTTTTTTTCTTTTTCTTTTTTCAATGTCTTGAATAATACAACACAACAAAACTGTAGTCCCGGAATATCTGGGTATAACTACACTAATCCTTTGCTTTGTACTCCTTTGTATGGTACTGTTGAACAATCATTTCCTTTTTAGTTGCTACCTTCTTATGTCTCACCTCTTGAGTCTTGACTATCTTCCTTTCAGTTTGAATCAAATCATTCATTGGAGCATCAGATTAATTCATCATGAACTTAATGTATATTTCCAATTTGCATAAAGAAGTTTTATTTACTGAGTTAATGTTAAGTATAATCTGTTGTAGGTTTTCAACATGTCAAGCCAAAGTATTGATGCAGATCAGAGAATCACACACGACCTGGAGAAGCTGACTACTGACTTGTCAGGATTAGTTACTGGAATGGTTAAGCCCTCTGTTGACATTCTGTGGTAAGTAATTGTATCTTTATTTGAGGGGCTGGGTAATTTTCACATAATTTTACTTTATGATAATTTTAAATGTTGCTCTTTTTCTCAAGGTTCACCTGGAGAATGAAACTGTTGACTGGTCAGAGGGGTGTTGCCATACTATATGCCTATATGTTCCTGGGACTGGGTTTTCTGAGGGCTGTTACACCTGATTTTGGTGACCTGGCAAGCAGAGAGCAAGAACTTGAAGGGATTTTTAGGTAATTTCATATTCCTTTCCACTTCCTCTTTTGTTTATGCTGATATATGTGTATCTTTCTGAATTTGATCACCATTCATATTGTAGATTTATGCACGAAAGACTACGTACTCATGCTGAATCCGTTGCTTTCTTTGGTGGGGGTGCTAGAGAGAAAGCAGTAAGTCACTTGAATTCTATTTTCACACATTGTATTTAGATGCAAATTGATGGCTATATTCACATTTATATTTCTCAATAATTTTCACTAAATCTAAGAATAAATAGAACTTGTGTTGTTGAAGAATAGAACAAATAGAACTAGAAAGTAATTAATCCTATAGCAGGTTCTAGAACCATAAAAGAGAATGATGTCCTGTTTTACTGTACCACCCTGCCATGTTGGCATGATTTCACTTGCAAGGGAAACTATACTAAGGCCTCATTTGGATTGAGGAATCTAAAATAAAATGGATTATAAATATTACTGGAACTAAATTTTGGTAATGTAGATTTTTGGAAAGTTAAAAAATATTATGGTTGTTTACTTATAAGGAATCTAAAATATTTAACTGAAATGTTCAAAAAACATGACAAATGAAATTCATAACATTTCTAAATACTACGTTTGGTCGGCATTTTGCCACAAAAAAGTTTCTTTTCTCTAATTGAGAAAAATTATTTTGTTCGACCATATAGAAGCATAAATTATAGTACAAATAAATAAGTCATATTGTTGTTATGGCACATCGCTTGTATCCTATAATAAGTCTTATCTTACAACTAAAATGCCGAAATGTCCAAAATTATAGTTAACCTCTGTGGCTAAATGAATAATTACTAGTTAGGCATTCAATCAAAATTATGTCCAAGCATATCCTTATAAAGTACTAAAGGTAATAATTAAGATGAAAATGCAGCCAAATAAATATAGTTTACCACTACAGAGGGTAATCAACCTAGTTCTTTGTAATACTATAACCTCAAGAGGCAAGTTATTAAAAGAGGGTGAAATAAGGTTTTGGGTTGATTAGAAATTAACAGGGTTTTGCCATTTGTCTTGTGTCCAAAATTCATACATACTACTAATTCACGTGGAATAGCCTATTGCCAACAACGTTAAATACAGTGTGTTCTTACTTGCGTAGATGTCTTTTAGTCTTCATCGTGTTGGTGCTTACTTGATTTATATATTCCTTTGCAATGCAGATGATTGATTCAAGATTTAGGGACCTTCTTAATCACTCTTCGCTACTACTGAAGAAGAAATGGGCCTTTGGAATACTGGATGATTTTATTACCAAGCAACTCCCTCACAATGTGACTTGGGGATTGAGCTTATTATATGCTATGGAACACAAGGGAGACCGCGCCTTAATTTCCACTCAAGGTGAGATTAAGTGATACTCTCTGTTATGCTCTCTCTCTCTCTCTCTCGCTCTCTCTCTCTCTCTCTCATACTCTGCATTTAATCAGGTGAGCTGGCGCATGCGCTACGGTTCTTAGCATCGGTTGTTTCTCAAAGCTTCTTAGCTTTTGGTGACATTCTTGAATTGAATAGAAAGTTCGTTGAGCTCTCTGGTGGAATCAATAGAATATTTGAGCTTGAAGAGCTTCTTGATGCTTCTCAGTCTGGTACTCTTTTCTTTTTCTTTCACTAATGTGATGTAACGATCTGTCTTAGCTCTTGCTTTCCTTTAGGCAGTTTTTCTGCACGAAGCAAAATTTTGATGTTACTTATATACCTTCTATTTGCTAATACTCATGAGATGTCTTCCTTGACTGCATTTTTTTTTTCTGTTTCATCACACTTAATGCATGCATATTCTTCATTTGGTAAATTGAAAAACATAAATATCTTGCTCATGACAGACATCTAGTTTCTTTCCTTTGTTAACATTATCTTCTCATGATTTTTAATTAGTATACTAATGAGTCGTTTATCTGAAAACCAATATCTAAATTTGACTGATATCTATGCGGGATAAATTGGTCTTCTGGACTTGAACGGAGCCAATACAGAGCATAATTAATTTTTTTGAGGTTATATTACAATTATATACTATCACTGGGATGCAGAGGATAGGGCAGTGAGTATTAAGTGACTAGGTTTGTGTGTCTCAATTTGCTGCTTCCGAAATGATAGGCTGTTGAGAGTTGGGACACTTGGATTATGATGATAAAAATACTTTTGCATGCTTTTAGCTTTTAGCTTTTAGCAGTAAGTTTTTATTTTATAAGCCCGTGTTTACTCTTTGGTCGGTAGTTGTGGACTTGGGTTAAGGCCTGAGCACATATTTGCAAGATCTATGTGTTATTACTTATTAGATGGGGAAATTAAGATCTGGAACAGTTAATGGTTGTTGCTGTTTTGAGTTCTCTACCCTAAAAACACTCTTGGAACCAAATATTAATTTGGAAGGTGAGCTAATTAATGTCTAATTGTCTACTTCTTTTGGAGTTATGGTTAATAGTTATAGCAGTTTCGTTTTATATGTATTTGAGTTGATGTAGAAGTGATCAGTAAATAAACAAGCAGAGTATGAAACTCACAGAAAACTCTGGCTTAAAATTTGTTGTTTTGCTGACTATGTTGTTGACCATACAGGTGTTTCTGTGACTGGTTCTACGCTACAATCAAGACAGAGTGATGTGCGTGCTGAAGATACCATTTCCTTTTCTAATGTGGATATCATTACCCCGGGACAGAAAATGCTTGCTAGGCAGTTGACATGTGACGTAGTACCAGGGAAAAGCCTGCTTGTTACTGGTTAGTGCAACATATATTACTTGATTTATCTTGTGATCCATGCTCATACTGACTCAACATTGATTTATAAAGGTCCAAACGGGAGTGGGAAAAGTTCTATCTTCAGAGTTCTTAGAGGTCTTTGGCCAATACTGAGTGGAAGACTTGCTAAACCATCCCAACTTATCGGTGAAGAAACTGGATCAGGCAGTGGAGTCTTCTATGTTCCTCAGCGGCCGTATACATGTTTGGGAACCCTAAGGGATCAAATTATCTATCCTCTCTCTAGTGAGGAGGCAGAGAAGAGAATGTTGAAGCTATATGGAGACGGTAACTTGCATAAATCACAATTCTCTCTCTTATTTCTGTTGCACATGCATAAATCACAATTCTCTCTCTTATTTCTGTTGCACATTATACATTCTTTACACTTACTCCGTCTATGAATAAGTGTCATTTTAAGGTTATTCGCACGAATTAAGAAATTGTGTAAAATGACCAAACCTAATTTACTTGTCTCTTGTTTGTGTATTTTCATTAAAACGCTCTCACTCCTAATTGTTCATTTCTTTTACTTGTTGGAAAAATATATTAGTAGTATTCATTTACTAATTTTGGAATGAGAAGGGATATACTAGGAAAATATGATGCACTTGTACATTGGAATTGTAAAATGATACTCCCTCCGTCTCAAAATGAGTGTCTTGTTTCCATTTTTTGTAAAAATTAAGAATTACAAGATAATTTAGTGTTTCCAATATAGCCCTCACTTTCCCACCTACACCCTATGTGCAAATCTACCCATGTGCATAAGTGATAAAGATAATATGGGAAAAACAATAATATAATAGCCTAAAATAGAAACAAGACACTCATTTTGGGACAAAAAAATTTGACAAACAAGACACTCAATTTTGGGACAGAGGGAGTATTTATTTTGAAACAATTTTTCATCAAATGTCTTCCCTGTTTGGTAAAAAAAAAAAAAAAGATCCAAGAACTTCTGACATTTTATGATCGCCCTGTTCTTTTCAAATTCTATTCTTCTTTTGCTTTTGTTTTGAAGATTGTTATTGTGCTGCCAATACAGATCGTGAATCTGTTGATGCAAGAAACATTCTGGAAACACGCTTGAAAGCTATTTTAGAGAATGTTAAATTGGTTTATCTTTTGGAGAGGGAAGAAGGTGGTTGGGATGCTCATTTGAATTGGGAAGACGTCCTTTCTCTCGGTGAACAGCAGAGATTAGGCATGGTGAGTGCAGCCTATACCTTGTTACAAACTTGTTTGACCATTAAAATAAACTGCTCTAAAATCTCCAAATAATCTAACTTGATTCCTCTTATTTTATTTTTCCAGGCTCGCTTGTTCTTTCACCGGCCCAAATTTGGCATCCTTGACGAGTGTACCAAGTATGTAATTAAAGGCATTTCTTTTTGAGTGAATTTATGATTTCTGGTTATGAAATGTGTTCTTGCTATGTATCAATCTTAACTTTATTTTATTGGCAGCGCAACAAGCGTTGAGGTTGAAGAACATCTATATAGGGTTGCTAATGACTTGGGCATCACTGTTGTTACATCTTCACAAGTAAGTAGTTATTATGTTTGAACTTTGAAGTAGAGCTGGCCATTTGGACCCAAACCTGCAAGTACCCAAAATCCGACTCACAGTTTGTGGGTTCGGCTTGATAATTTTTTTGAGTTGGGTTGGGTTTACCATGGAAATGTGCGAGTTGGGAAAACCCGCACAGACCTGCGTCAGGTTAGGTCTTTTCAATCAAAACCCGAGAACCTGACCTGAAACCCGAATTGTCACCTCTGGTTTTTGAAGATAAGCTTATTGCCATCTTGGTTTGTACTCTTGACTTTTATCCTATGGGCCAAATGGAAAAGATTTATATTCTTCAATCAAAAGTTCTGGTTTCAAATCTTGTGCCAAAAGAAAAAAAAAAAAAAAAAAAATACCCAAATTCCTCCTTTATTTTAAACTAAA
>JAYMTH010004024.1:0-10230 GCA_036897465.1 Pelargonium australe | reverse complement strand
ACATCAATCAACCCCAATCTTCACCACCGCTTCTTCGTCTTCTTACCAGAGCCTTCCTTGCGATCACCAGATTTGTAGGTCATTGTACCGGTGCCTCAATGGCAAGTGTGTTTATCAGAAAAGCTATGGTGGCAATGGTATAACAAAAGGCGTAGTCGCTACAGAAACATTTACATTTCCATATAACAATGGCGTTCGAGCCTTTCCAGGTATCATCTCGATTCTGTTTCTCTAGTTTATGCCAAAATAGTCTTGCCTTTAGTTTCTGTTGGTGATTCTATTCGTACTTTAAAATACATATAATTATTATTTTTATTTAATTATTTCGCTGATGTGGTGGTTCTGTTCTGACCGTATTTGTTGATGTATTGTCACGATCAATTCAGAGATAGTTTTTGGTTGCTCGCATATCAGCCGAGGCATTGCTTTCAATGGCAGAATTTCCGGCATCTTAGGTTTGAACTCGGCCCTGGACTCCATAACAACTCAACTGAAAAGCACCGTTCGCGGACGCTTCTCTTACTGCTTGGTTTCCGCTGCCCGCGAATTGTCTGCAACAAGTGTCTTGAGATTCGGCGAAGAAGCTGTGATGAGGTCAAGAGAATTCAAATCAACCCCAATACTATCACAAAACGTATCTAGCCACTACCACTTGGATCTACTAGACATCAGTGTTGGCTCTAGGCGCCTCCAGTTCCCGCAGGGAACATTTGCCATCCAAAGGGACGGGACGGGAGGTTGTGCCATAGACAGTGGAAATGCCATTAGTTTCTTTGAACAAACACCGTACGAGGCGATCATGAAAGCGTTTGATCAACATTTTACCTCGTTTCGTCTACGGAGGGTACGCGGAGATGGAAGATTTGAGTATTGTTATAGCCAAAATCCTGGATTTCGAGCATATGTGTCGATGACGTATCATTTTCAGAGAGCTGATTTTGTGGTGGAACCAGCTTATATGTATTATCACAGGGCCTCGTATTTTTGTGTTGCGTTGTTGCCATTTAATGGAAAGAATATTTTGGGAGCATGGCAGCAGCAAGATACGAGGTTTCTATTTGATGTCAATATTGGTGTGGTCCGGTTTGCTCCGGAGAATTGTGCACGAGATAATTCACTGTGATATTCTCGTGGAGGAGAAAATGTTTTCTTTTTCGTAGTTGAACGACTTTGTATAGACTGAAGCAGTAATGATGAATAAATGAGTTTAAATATCAATAACAAATACACGTAAATGTGGTTATTTACTTTTTTTTTTTAAGGACAAAAGTAGGTATTTGTACGTACCCAAGGGTAGTGATGCAATTTACAACATAGGCTGCGTGTGTGGGAAGAGCGCTGCGTTCAATACCCGCTCAACTCACTCATGGAGAGAGATGAATGTTTTAACTGTGAACACCTCTCGAATGGGAATTAATCTATGTGTGGTAAAACGGTTTAAAGGTGTTAACCACGAGTGTGCGGACTCGATCAAAAACTCCATGATATAAACCAAAAAAAGTAGGTATTTATTAATTAATCAAATCGTCCATACAAAGCGGGGTTAAGGCTTGGAATCATTACTATTAATGCTAGCTAGGTTGAGACTCATTATTCAGTTTTTGAATACTCACTAGTTTAAAAGGAAGTTGATGATAATCTTGCTGCATACTTCAAAAACTTGCCGAAAACTTTAAAATCTTGCAAAGACTTCATAATCACGTACGCTACCTTAAAAAAAAAAAAAAAAAATTACCAGCCAACATATCATATATGTTCAACCTTAAATTTCATGTAACCAAAATACTTAAATTTCATGTAACCAAAATAAATCCATTTATAATCAGCTTCAGTGCTCGAGGAAGCAACTGAACATTGTTTGGCGAACGACCAGCTGACCAGACTTTCAACAAAGTAGTCTATGTGTGTAAATTCCTGATTGAGATCCTTAGTAGTGGAGAATGGTTTTTTTTTTGCTTGATAGTGAATTGATAATCTCCACAACCTCGATTTGGGGAAGAGCCAAAACCTACACTCCGATGGCGTTAACAACATTGGCAAGTGAAAACGTGGGGTTGTGTTAATTTGTGGTTACAACGCTTTTAGTCATGATATAACTTTTGTAGTAGCGGGCACGAAATTCACTTAAATGATACATGAAATTCAATAATGTCACATTTCTACGTGAAATTTTTGTTCTGTGTACGAGAAAGTTAACCGTTTTAAAAAATTTAATTATTAACTCACTTTCTTTACTTTACTTTTCTTTGGAACATAAATTTTTATACTTAACCTTAAGTGACTCTCGAACATCATCATTTTCTTATAAGAAATTAAGAACATATTCAAAAAAACAATACCGCTATTTCTGTAATCGTACTCTTCAATTAATAGACATAATCATCGCCGAATTTTAAAAAAAAAAACAATTTCAACGTAGTCATGAATTTAATGTCTGCGAGTATAGATTCATTCAATCATTTACTCCACCTAAATATCTAATAACTACCATTTGTTTTCTTCTTTCTCCATATTTATTACCCATTTATTAAATCTTCCACCTCCAAAATTCACACTCTTTTATCCCTATTTTCACATCTCCTAAAACTTATAAATAGAGGGTACAACCATAACTATTGAGCTCAAGGACTTCAAAAAATGGCTACTGTACAATCCTTTTGGGTAGCAACAACTCTACTTCTTCACCTCCTAACATTCTCCCAAATCCGAATCGCTACATCTACAAAACTCACCAAATTGAGCCTAAACCTCACCCACATACTCTCCCCGGACTCTCCATTCTATCAATCAAACCTCACTCAACACGAAAGGATCGAAAGAATGATCCAATCTTCCGTTCTTCAATCAAACCATCTCGAATCAATTTCGTCTCCCCACGGAATATTGACCCCTGAGAAGATCGGTATCACAATTCTCCGCCAAAAATTCATTCTCATGGTGCGCATTGCTCTAGGAACCCCGAGTCAACAAGTGCTCTTGAACGTTGACACCGGAGGAGGCCTAACTTGGACGCAGTGCAGACCTTGCCCGAACTGTTACCCTCAACGTCTCCAAATCTACAACTCCGCTATTTCAAGAACTTACCGGAAGCTTCCATGTAGCAACCCTATCTGCAGCGGACCGCGATCTCCATATCAATGCGTTAATCAAGAATGCGTCTACAGTATAAACTATAGTGACGGAAGCTACACAAGAGGAATTGCTTCCTTGGAGACAGCCCTCGCGGGCTCAAGAAACTTTCCCGGCGTAATCTTTGGTTGCTCCAACGATAACAAAAACGATGTTTATGCACAAGACGGCGTCATTTCAGGGAAACTAGGACTGAACATGGCTCCGGATTCAGTTCTCACGCAACTATTCGTACCAACCAAGCGACGCTTCTCTTATTGCTTGGTTCCTTTTAGTACTGAAGCCAGCTTGCCCGCCAGTACCTTACTCTTTGGGGACGACATACCCCGAACAGCTAGAAATGTCCAATCAACTCGGTTTCTTGACTGGTCATATGCTTACCGTCTAAACTTACTAGACATAAGCGTTGGAAGGGTTCGACTCGGGTTTCCTCCTGGCACGTTCACGATCCGTAGAGATGGAAACGGAGGCTGCAGCATAGATTCTGATACAGTAATGCCGGAAATTGACACGGGAACTGTTGGGCGCAATGCTTACCAGGAAGTTTTGAGAGCGTTCCAAAATTACTATGCTTCGTTCCATCTCAAGAGGGATGTCCCTCCGAATCCAGTGTTGAAGCTTTGTTATCAAAAACCGGCGAATTTTAACGAATTTGCGAGCATGACATACCATTTTGCAGGAGCTGACTATTTTGTTGATCCCATGTTTGTCCACTATTTCTATAGATCTGGTAGTTTTTGTGTAGCGTTGAAGGCAGGAAGTACGAGAACAATACTAGGAGCGTGGCATCAGAAGAATATGCGAATTATCTATGATGCGCATGCCAGAGTGCTGCAATTTGCACCTGAGAACTGTGCTCCGTAGACTACGTTTAGGTATTATGTAATTTGGCACCTAACAATGTGATTGCCAATAAAATAATAAACTCGTTCTATACATTGATTGGTATGATTAATGTTAAGTAGCGAGACATGACACATTATATTTGTATTTGAATTTTGAAATACAACATTTCAAATTTAAAATTTCAAATGAAGAATTTCAAATCAAATCAAGGTTCTCAAACGCAACCTAATAGAATTAAGATAGGCAAATGAGGATTATAAGTTATTTTTCAAATGAAACTCTACTAAAACAAACGAAAGAAAGTCATAAATTTTCAACAACAAAAAACTGTCACAATTGATGGCCCAAAAGCGACAGAGATACAGTTGCTAATAGTTCAAGAGAGAGAAGTTTTTTTTTTTTTTTGTCTAACCATGGAGTTCCTGATCAGGCTCGCACTTTCACGATAGGCACCTTTAAGCCATTTGACCATACACAGATTAATCTTCATTCGAGACGAGGTCACAGGTTAAGGTTTAAGCCTCTCTCCAGGAATGTGTTGAGTGGGGATCGAACTCAAGCGCTCTTCCCGCTCACGCATCCTGTGTTTCCAATTGCGCCACTATCCTTGGATAAGAGAGAGAAGCTTTGTATCCACATAAGTTTCACAATTTAAACAAAATTTCCATAGGTTATAA
The DNA here is from genome assembly GCA_036897465.1 of Pelargonium australe. NCBI lineage: Eukaryota > Viridiplantae > Streptophyta > Magnoliopsida > Geraniales > Geraniaceae > Pelargonium > Pelargonium australe. The sequence goes on along the minus strand of JAYMTH010004024.1, from coordinate 5,578 downwards.
AGGAGGCCATACCAGATTCCCTAATTAACTTCTGAAAAATGGCAAGCTTTGCAACTGCATGCTTTCGGGATTTTTTTGTTTGTGCAGCAATAAATCAGTAGAAGAATCAAATTTTACATGATACTGTTGTCATAGAATTATGACTATTTATAAGATAATTAATGTTATTAAATATCTCTTCAGGCGGTTCTGGCACATCTCCGCTCACGATTTCTCCCCGGCGTCGCATCAAGTTCTGTCCATCGTCACCGGCTTCATCAAGATCTTCAGCTCCGTCATCATCGTCCATGACTTCACCGACTTCAACCCCGTCTCTGTTAAAGCTCCGGCCGGCTAACACTTTCCGACGACCTTTGGACTAGCTTTCCGTCTTCTCGGGCAGTCCATCCTCATTAATGTCTTATTTTGGGAATCACACATTTTCCCCACTATCATCATTAATTATGATCACTTTTCAACACACCTTTAATATTGTGTTTTCTTTTATGTTTCCAATGGGGCTTTTTGCTCCATCTCACGTGCTTTTTTCTTGTAATTTTTTTTTTTTTTTTGGAAATTCTGAGATAAAAGTGCCTATTGCCGATAAAAAAAAAATGTTGTCAACAAGTGGTGAATTATAAATGTACTTATTATATAATCTGTCCATTATGAAATGAGTGTCTTAAATTCTTTGAAATTTTGTTCGAAAATGAGGTTCACAAAATTATAAAAGAAAATGAGTGTTAATATGTGACGTGTTACATTCTCGTAGATATATGGCCGAGTCTCAACTGTTAACATCGTAGCTGAGATTTGTTTCCATATAAATACATATGCTACGATGAAGAAGGGCACAACAAAAATTAAACCAAACACCAAAATGGCCGTAGCTGCACCTAACATTCCCATGGCCATTCTAGTTCTCATTTTACTAATATCTTCTCTTCTTTTCACTGCCACTCAATCTGAAACCACTAGGTTCAGCTTGAAGCTCATTTCCATGTTCTCTCTACGGTCTCCACTCTACCCTGGAGACCTCACACAATCACAGAGAATTCAAAAACTGGTCAAATTCTCCGTAGCAAGAGCCCGATCGAAAATATTCATCTACCAATTCATGAATTTAGGAGCTACTATTATGTTGAAGTGTCCCTAGGAACACGACCAAGAACTCAGTTCTTGCTAATCACTACAAAAAAATTCCTAATCTATGACGGAAATTTCTATCACAGATTTGTGAATATCAGTCACAAAATGTAAATTGTGACGGAACTGTGACAAAATACTTTTGTCATTATTTGAGTTATCACATATGGTTGTGACATAAATTTTTGTCACAAATGTTCATCTATGACAGGAAATATGTTTTATGTTAGAATTTGTGACGAAACTGTGACATATTATTTTTAATCAAAGATATTACGTCACTGCTTGCAACTTTTTTTTTTTTTGTAGTGAATGGACACTGGTAGTGGCCTAACCTGGACACAGTGCACACCTCTCGTCGTTAGTTTCAATCAAGGCCGGCTCTTGCAGCGTTATCAACTTTTAGCTGCAGTTATTACCTGCGGTCACAAACTGCAATAATATATTGTTTTGGATTTTTAGCTGCAGATATAAACTGCGGTTAATAACTGCAATAATACATTGTTTAGGACTTTTAGCTGCAGTTCTTAACTGCGGTTAAGAACTGCAATAAAAGTGAGATAAATCTTTGTGTCCAATTCAACCTTTTTATATCATAAACTTTATTCGGCTCTCACTTTGAACAAGTCATTTTTCTAAACCTCTCCATATTTCAATGTTGTCAAATCTTATTTTTATGCAACTAAGAGTATGAAGCTCCAATTAGAGAAACAAGTCATTCTCTTCATCAAGAAATTATAATTCAAATCACATGTCTCTTATAGGGCTTATATATGTGATTTTTTCTACACCAGACTTAACTGATCAAGTTTATTTTCATTCGTTACGATTTAAAAGAATTAGAGACCTTTTTTTTTTGGCACAATGCCCCTCAAATACTTAAGACAACCCTGGTTTCAATCAATCAACCCCAATCTTCAACACTGCTTCTTTGTCTTCTTACCAGAGCCTTCCTTGTGATCACCCGATTTGCATGTCATTGTACCGGTGGCTCAATGGCAAGTGTGTTTAAAAGAAAAACCATGGTGGCAATGGTACAACAAAAGACGTAGTCACTACAAAAACATTTACATTTCCATATAACAACGACGTTCTAGCCTTTCCAGGTATCGTCTCAATTTTGTTTCTCTGGCTTTTGTTAAAATGGTCGTTGCCATTAGTTTTTGTCAGTGTGTCACTGTTAGTGATTTTATGCGTACTATAAAAGATATATAATAATTATTTTTATTCAATTATTTGGCTGATATGGTGGGTCTGTTTTAACCCGTATACGCTGATGTCTTGTCACGATCAATTCAGGAACAGTTTTCGGCTACTCGTTTATTAGCCGAGGCATTACTTTCAATGGCAGAATTATTCAGGCAACTTAGGCTTGAACTCGGCCTCTAATTTCTTAACAAATCAACTAAAAAACACCGTTCGCGGGCACTTTTCTTACTGCTTGATTTACACTTGCCGTGCTACAAGCGTTGAGATTCAGGGAAGAACTTGTGATGAGGTCAAGAGATTTCAAATCAACCCCAGTACTATCACAAAACGTATCTAGCCACTACCACTTGGATTTACTAGACATCATTGTTGGCTCTAGGCACCTCCTATTCCCGCCGGGAACATTTGCCATCTGCAGGAATGGGACAGTAGGTTGTGCCATAAACAGTGGCAATGCCATTAGCTTCTTTGAGCGAACACCGTACGAGGTGATCATTTAAGTGTTTGATCAACATTTTACCTCGTTTCGTCTACGAAGGGTACGCGTAGATTTGAGTTTTTTTATCGGCAATATGTACTTTTATTCAAGTAAATAAATTACAAGAACAAGTAAAGAGACATCGGGCCTGAGAAAACGTGAAAAATGCCTCAAGTCTGTGAAAACGTGAAAGAGCAACATGCTCAAATTGAAAATACCAAAAAACATTAATGAAATGAGAGATTTTGTGAGACCCAAGACAAACTATGCCAACAATCCATTGAATGCGCCATTGGATAAAACAAGGCGCTAAATTGGAAGCTGAAAAGACTAAACGGAATAGTCGGAGTGATGTCGGAAGAACACCAGCGTGGATGATGTCGGAGATGAAATGGTGATGAGGGACTGATGTGAGCAAGTGAACAGATCAGATGTGATCGTGCCAGATCCGACCACGGACAGGTGAAGGAGGCTCCAATCTGTTAAGAGATGGTGGTACGGTTCCTGGTGAGTGAAGGAGAATCGGGGGTTGAGTCTAGCATTGGGTTCCCGGGGACCATGCTGACTAGTCCTCGGACGATTTTCAACGGCTGGAGATGGCTGATCACCGGCATGGACGGTGGTTCCGTGCTATTTGGCCACAGACAAGAGCGCAATGGTGGTGTGGTGACTCAAATATTCAAGTGACGATGATGGTCGGGTGAGTCAGATCGCCATGGAGAAACAAATTTGAAAAAGTTGTGGAGTTGCAGATCTTAGATGGAGAAACAGACTTGAGATGAACCGAATCACCAAGGTGGTGCTGCAAATCTGAGATGGTGAAACAGATCTAAAAATGAGCTTGACCAGAGCTGCAGAAGCCGAGCTTGCCAAGCATGGGAGAGGCTCGCCCACAATGAGGACGGAGCGGGACAACAACTGGGCAAAACGGGCGAAGCCTCGTGGAGGAGAAAATGTTTTATTTTTCCTGGTTGAATCGACTTTGTATATACTGAAGTAGTAATGATGAATAAAGAAATGGCTTTGAATCCCAATAACAAATACTCGTAAATGTGGTTATTTACGTTTTTAGGAAAAAAGTAGGTATTTATTAATTAATCAAATCTTCCGTACAAAGATGATTTAACGGAATAGAACCATCACAGTCAATCCAACCAGCAATACCGGTAACACAAACTGACGACCTAGCCAAGTTATGGGCCACTTTGTTTTGCCGACCTTCTAATGGAAATAAACTCTACGTTGGAGAACTAAGTCAAAGAAGCTAGCTCTAATATCATCAAGGCACTCTACGCTTGAAGTGAGTGACGTACGTGTTCCACATTAGAAAAATATAAAGTCAAGCGGTTGTGTATAATGATACAAGTGAAACTCTACTAATAAAGTTGACATTTTAGTAGTAGAAGTACAACCATTATATCTAACCCGTCATAGAAATTCAACAAATCTATGAATTAGTATGAGATCGGTTCAACCAATTGAATGTTCTATGCATTTTTTCGGTTGCATAAGCATTCACCTAAATTTAACATAAATTAAATGGCCATTTAATCTATCAATTTTAATAATAATTTATTTAATTGTGTATAGTTTTTCTACAAATTAATATGATGTAACGAGTAAGGTTTCAAGATCACAAGTAACAATCACAAAAGTCCCAACTGGTTCCATTCAATCTTAAATTTCTTGTGGAGCTTATTGATATATATAACGGTCCACAAGTAAATAGTGTAATCCAAACTGCAAGTTCAAGTCAAAATAGCTCGTCACAGCTGTATATTCTGTCTTAGTAAGCATATACCTACTTCCTTGTTAATTATTTACGAACAATATGTGGATTACTTTTGGTCAAATATTAAAACAAATTAATATGAGCTGATTAGATACTTGTAAGTTAGTGTCAATACATTTGACAATACAAAACAATTTATAAATAACAACTATTGGTTCAATGAGTTCATAAAATTTTCAACTGTATCCTCCTCAACTCTCAAACTTTTGCGAACACATCGTATCGAATCATGTTACTCTTAAGTGGTCAATTCATTACCTAATCTTCACCAACTCTTGACAATGTAACTTGTCCCATTTTCATTCTCATTTACACTAAAATATGTTGAAATGATTAACGTAAAAAATTATCTATTATGTGTAACTCTTGAACGTTACAAGTAAGTAACAATGAAAACTGAATTTTGTATTATTTTATTATTGTTCACTAAATTTAATACACTTTTATATTTTAAAATATAAATAATACTCTATTCTTCTCAAAATGAGTGTCTTGTTTGTCTAAATTTTTTGTCCTAAAATGAGTATCATGTTTTTATTTTTAGGCTATTCTATTATTGTTTTCCCATATTACCATTATCACTTATGCACATGGACAAATTTGCACATGGGGTGTAGGTGGAAAAGTGACGATAATATTTAAAACACACTAAATTATCTTGTAATTTTTAATTTTTGCAAAAAAACGAAAATAAGACACTCATATTGGGACGGAATGAGTATAAAATATTAATGTCAATATTCTTTAACATATACTACCATATGGCGACCAATTGACCATGACCAAAAGAGATAGATGTTTCAATATAGGTATTATCTGCATTGCCATATATTTTATTTTATAACTCCATTTGGCGGAACAAATTAAACAAAAGGATTGAGAATCTTAAACAAGTAATTATTTGGTTTAGGCTAAGCCATCAATGAGAGACCAATGAAATTATGACATCTCATTTAAAATGTTTGGATCCAGCG
>JAYMTH010004023.1:0-10230 GCA_036897465.1 Pelargonium australe | reverse complement strand
TTTTTTCATATTTTTCTTTTTTTTTTTTTTTTTTTTTTTTTTTTTTTTTTTTTTCAAGCTTTCTACCAAATTGCTACAAGTTTGCTACTTCTTGACCCCAAGAAATTGGCATAATTTCATCTAAATTTTGTTTCATACCATCTCTAACTTATCCTGTAATGACCATCAATAAGAAAGTAAAAAGTTATTGCATAAATCAAACATATATACACATAGAAACTAACATTCCATACAATCCAAGTATAAGCATATAACAATCCAATTGAACGTCCTATTCTAAATATCTAATTCATGTCATCCATAATGTAGTATAAAGTAACATAATACCCAACTAAAATTTGATGTATAACACACAACTTATTTGTAATACATAATCATAAAATGTCTATGCAAAGTAGTCTTTTATGATATTCATCAACATCTTCTTTTTTTAAATCAACTTTTTGTCAATTGTTTTGCTATGTTCTTTTCTAAGAGAATGTTGTGCCAAACTATCTGTTCCTACAATTTCGAAATATACATAATCTTGTTCTTCATGCGAAGATGTCAAAATAAGTTTCTACATTACGACTATATTTTCTGTTACATTTGCCTTTCCATTCACTATAAGACTAATATTGGTCTAAAGCCAACTACCAATATACTATATTGATAAAACTAAAATGGGTCGAACTCTAACTAACGGATGAAGCTGATTAACTTCTTAATTAATCGAGCCAAGCCACTTGGCTCATTTCAACAAATTTAATGTTGACACATGTCTCCATATGAATATCACATGTAAAATCAGGACATTAACGAATGATCACTTTTTTTGTTATTTTTTTTTATTTAAAACTCAATGTAACCCTCTTGCTTGTAGAATGGTAAGTAATGGTAGCACAGTAAAATCAAAGTGCAACATTTTTGAATGTTGTCAATAAATATAAGCACATGCATGGTCAATAATATTATGGGCCAAATTTGTGTAACCAGGCCCACACAGCCACCACTTGACATGGCTCAATCAGATAGAATCCTTCTAGACCTCACATACTACTAACCCTCATTTTGCCACGTGTCATCAAGTTTCCATTACTTGTTAATTTAATCAGCATTTTAAAATAGAAAAAGAGTCAGCAAAAAACCGTTACGGCTCCAAGTCGATTTACCCAAAATACCCCTCCCCAACAATTGTTCTCTACACCACTGCACAGCAAAAACAAAATAACCGTAAAAGCTCAGTGCAAGGAGAGGGGCATTCTCGTAAATTCGTTACTTTCCTCAGGAGGATGATATGACACGTGTCATCCTACCAGCCATCCTCTCGTCTGGTAAATAAAACCTTCCCGCTTTTGAAATATCAACAAGTAAATAAAAGTGGGCGAAATTCGTAGGAATGAAATCCTCTGTTTTATCTTCTCTTCACTGAGAGAGAGAGATAGCAGAGTGGTACAGTACAGTACGGGCTGAGAGAGGGAGAGCTGAAACGGCACCGCATTTCTGTCGTTTTTGAGCTCTGAAATGGCGTAAGAGGGCGTGAGCTTTCACCGTGTGGTTCCGCAATGGCTATCGGCGGTTTGATATCGAACCGGAATTTCGGTTCCTTTGTCGGCTCAGGTACCACCGATTTTTTTATCTTATCGGCTTACGAGAACTGTATGCACATGTATTCTGAAAATACAGTGTTCGCATCTATAGACTATGTGTTCATTGTAGTTTTCAGGTTGAATTTTGAGGAATTGACGTCTACATGGTGTGTGTTGATATTTTGTTGAAGGTTTTTCAATCTGCTGATTTTTTTTTATTGACAAAGTTTTATTTACTGGTGAATGTAAATTTTATCTTGTGTGAGATTTCTGTGGCTATTAATTGATTTTATTTTTGTTTGTTTTTTTTTTATTTAAAAAAAAAAATATGTTCTACATGTTATTATAGGGTTCCTATAATTGAATTGATTGCAATTTGGTGCTCCAAATAGTTCATAATTAATCTTCCAAATTAGAACAAGTTGGTTTCTGCACTGAATTTGGCAAATTACAGTGGTTGGAGATTATAATATATGTTGATGCAGGATACAATGCAATTAAATGAGTAATATGAGAGAACTATTGATTTCATTGGGCAATGGTTCTTCAAGTTTTACCGTAATTCCATTTGTTCCCATGCAAAGCTTGCAAAATTATCTCTCTATATCCAATCATTTGGAGTTATTTTCTGAAGTACAATGTCCATAATTTGTGTCTTATTCAATAAGATATAATTTCTAGGTTTAATATCTATTCAACATGATCCTCTATTGTGTACTTTTCTAATTATTGACAGGGAAGGTATGTCGAACAGAACAACTCATTGCATTTCAGAAAGGAGAGCGTTCCAGGATGGATGTTGCTCATTATGGGCAGACGACCATGTTCTACAGAAAATTATGTACTTCAGCAACAAATTGTTCCATGTCTAGATACTCGCATTACCCACCTTCTCCCAGGTTGTTTCGGTATGGTATCAATCCTGGGCAGAGAATAAGAGGTAGATCTGAATACTATCTTTCTTCAGATTCCTCTCAGAGCAGCCAAATTAAACACACAGTTCTCAAAAGGATAGGACTTAAAGTTGAGCAACACCAAAAGTCTGAGCAGGCCAAGGTTAATAGGACCCGTGCTTACTATAAATCCGAGGATTGTGAGAGTACGGATACAAATTTGGACTCACTGGCTTCATCATCTGAGGGGGGAAGTGAAGCTGTTTTAGTAGGAGGAAGTGCGTCTCCATGGTGGAAGCAATTTCCAAAGCGCTGGGTGATTGTATTGCTCTGTTTTACATCATTTCTATTATGCAACATGGATCGTGTGAGTGTTTTCCTCTTTTAATTTTATTATTCTCTCGTCATCCTTAATCTAAATTTCTGCAGCCTCAGTTGTTGATTTCCTGTCTCACATACTGTACATCCCTGCTGTAATTCCCTCTAATGAAAGGTTCATAATGCATGTATTCGTTAGATGTTCCGTACTAATGTAATGGATCTAAAATCTTTGCATGCTAGAAACCTAAAATATATCATTGCAGGCTTGTAGTCAAAGCTTTTCTGATTTCTAGATATGCTATGTCCTTATATTCTTACTAACACATTGGTTGTACCTTTAGGTAAACATGAGCATTGCAATACTTCCAATGTCGCAAGAGTTTAACTGGAACAGTGCAACAGTTGGTTTAATTCAGTCTTCTTTTTTCTGGGGTTATCTACTTACTCAGGTTCGACTTTAAACACATAATTTGTTATCATTTTATCCAAGTAAACATACCTTTTCGTTTTCTCTCTTGTCTAAAGATCATTATAAACAATTTTTCTGAATGGCTTTGCTTAGTTCTGTCTGCAATCCGTACTGCCTTTTCCTTTTGATCCTTGGATTCTAAACATAATTTCCACCCACTGTCACCTTTTACAATTTGTTATACTTAGTTTTTACTTTTCTGACACAGATTTTGGGAGGCATATGGGCAGATAAGGTTGGTGGGAAGCGAGTATTGGGTTTTGGAGTGGTATGGTGGTCGGTAGCAACAGTTTTGACACCTATTGCTGCAAGAATGGGGCTCCCTTTTTTGCTTGTCATGCGCGCATTCATGGGGATTGGTGAGGTTGGCCTCTGCTTGTGTTTCCATTTATGATTTTTGGGCACTAGATGATAACAGTGAAGTTCTATAAATTATTGGCTACCTAACGAGTTTTAATATTGGGTCCATTATACCTTGGAGGGGTATTAACCTAATCTCTTTTTAGTTTTATTTTACAATTGATGTCAGCTAAACGAAACAAATAACAGTAGTAATGCATTAAACTTATAAGATATAAGATATTCTAACCTCTTTTGGGTTAGAATGTAATTGATCGTAGCAGTTTTCAGTCTGTTGTACTGCGTCTAGTGGCTTAGTGTTGATTCTCTTAAAGAATAGCTTCTAATTCAAAATTGTGTCATTTAGTTACTGCTTTGTTTGAAGTGTCTCGTTAATTGATTTTATATAATTCGTATCAGGGTGTTGCCATGCCTGCTATGAATAATATACTCTCCAAGTGGATTCCAGTGTCAGAGAGAAGCAGATCGCTTGCACTAGTGTATAGTGGAATGTATCTTGGTTCTGTCACAGGGTTGGCTTTCTCCCCCATTCTAATCCACAAATTTGGGTGGCCATCTGTGTTCTACTCATTTGGTTCTCTTGGGAGTATCTGGTTTGCATTATGGTTGAGTAAGGTAAGTTTTAAATTCTTAACACTGATTTCCAGTAAGAAAACTTTAATAATATAGCTTATTTAAACAAGAAATAGCAAGAGTTCCTTACAAGAATTGTCATTGCACAAACTGTTGTTAGATCACATCAAAACTCTTAAATCATACAGTCAATATCTAGGCTACAGAAACTACAATATGATCTTGGCCATCCAATTCAATTTCTTGTAATGTTCTACATATGAGACATTTTATACTTTAAGAAAGAATCTTGTAGCAGACATGTAGGTGCATAGTGCATATACTGTGAATGAATTACTAAATGTGAATTTGTCTGGATGCCATTTCATGGAGTTCATGTTAAGTATATTGACTACAATTACCAATTACTAGAGTGCATAGAGTATCAGGTTATTGAAGGTAACAATCTATTGGCCTTCTTCTTTGGTTTCTCCCCAGGCATATAGCTCACCAAACGAAGATCCAGATCTCAGCGTGGAGGAAAAAAAGCTTATCTTGGGTGGTAGCACGTCAAAGGAACCTGTAACTGTCATTCCATGGAAATTAATTCTATCAAAAGGATCTGTTTGGGCTCTTATCATTTCCCACTTTTGCCATAACTGGGGCACTTTCATTCTTCTCACATGGATGCCGACATACTATAATCAGGTATATGAGCCATGGTTTGTGATGGTTAAAGAGCATCCTATGGAATTTATATTATTTTGACAAATATCATTTTATGGGATATCCATGAGTTTGATGCATGTTGTTTACATACAAAATGGACCTGAATATCATCAAACCCGAATTATTTTGTTTACTCAAGGATAAACTTCATAAACACCAGCCATCATTTTATAACAGTATTTTGTTTGTATATGTATTCTCATAGATATTTACTTGCTCATCGGCATAGAATGCATATTAGTCTGTTAGATTATGAACTCCTTGTCCTCTTAATATTTGTTGACGCATGGATGATGCGGTAAGTTGTAAATCCATTTTTAGATCAAGTATCAACAAGCCTGTTATAGAATGATATTCAGATCTCTTTCCTTATCTTGATGTTACAATTCCACAGCAAAAACTAGATGTTACAGTTAAAAAAAAAACTCACTTCAGAATAGTAGGACTCTGAGCTTTCTTCACACTCACTTCAGTAAATAAAGAAAATCTCTGGGAAATAATTTAGTAGTCCGCTGAGCTAAAATATGTTTGCAGCTAATTTCTAAAGCAAAAAAATTCATGGCAATGGAGAAAGCATAATTTTGACAGAATAATCCAGGATATTGTGCGTCATCCTAGTATTTAGACTTAATTTGTTGAGGCTTAACAGGAAAATGTAGTAGTTTTTGTATTGGATAACTTATGTATATACGAGTTGAAATTTCTCAGCACTACATTGACAAATAAGTTGTTATTGTTCTCTCTCTCTCTCTCTCTCTCTCTCTCTCTCATTTTAGCTATTTTGTAGGTACTGAAGTTTAACCTCACTGAGTCTGGTCTCCTCTGTGTCTTGCCAAGGTTGACCATGGCAGTTTTTGCAAATATAGGAGGCTGGATTGCAGACACACTTGTGAGCAGAGGTTTATCCATTACAAAAGTTCGAAAGGCAAGAAATATTACTGCTTTGACTCCTACTTGAAATTGCTGGGAAATGCCAAATTTATTGAGATTACTTTTATAATCATACAATACTGTAACGGATCCTACTACAAATAATAAAAACTCTGAATTTATATGTGTACTCTACTGTTTATATTAAAGAGGTACACATTATGTAGAACTGGGTACTAAATGATATAGTCTGTAATTTTTTCAAGAAAATTGATAAATAAAGGGGTAACCCATTTTGATTAAGATTATTGCATTCCACTGCTTGAAAATAACTCTTTGAACATTATTGTTGCAGATAATGCAATCAATCGGGTTTTTGGGCCCAGCTTTATCTCTTACTCTGCTGAGCAAAGTGAAAACACCTGCTCTAGCTGTACTATGCATGGCATGCAGTCAGGTTTGATTTATTTTAATGTCTAGATTTCTATTATGATTTATAGATAATATTTTGAAGAGCTTACAAGGATACAGTACTTCTTTCGTAGTGAAATTTTCACCCTCTTAATCTTATAGAAAATTTTAGAAGTTGAAATGTATTTAGAGCTAGGTAACCTAAAGCTATCCTTCTGCTGAAATATTCTAGAATAACCACGGTCACCTTAACTTGTTTATAAACTCTCTAGCTCTTCTTTTCCTAATATTTGAAAGCAAGACCACAATCACCTTAACTTGTAGTTCATAGAATACTAGAATTCTAAGATGTGTAAGTTAGCTAAGCATTAGTGTAGTTGCATTGTGGAATCCGATTAGTCTACCATGTTTACAATACAATTTAAAAGGTATGTTGACATTTCTATGAAGCTAGCGAGACCACTATCTGTGCACTCAAGAAAACCAAAAGATAACTTCATTATTTTTTCGTATCTTGAACTACAAAGCTTTTATGAAAGACAATGAGTAATAAAAACAGAAATGTTGTGTAGACAATGAGTAACTACAAAGCTTTTATGAAAGTATCTACCTGTTTCTTACTGCACTTACTCCTGGGTAGTGCAAGTAGTGAATTCAGCTTTGTAAAATGTAATTATGGGGAGTAACGGTGCAGGACGTAGTTCAGAAAAATAAATGGACTCAGTCACTCTGTATTTCCTTTGAAAACTGTTATAAGATCATGACATTGACGACAGTATTCGATATAACCATCTACTGAAATGACAACAAAATGCTGTCGATAAAACTTTCAGATGCATATTTTTTTTGTTCTTGTCAGGGATCGGATGCATTTTCACAGTCTGGTCTCTATTCAAATCACCAAGATATCGGGCCACGTTACGCTGTGAGTTGTTCATATCATTTGCATTGCAGTATTAAGGAGTGAATACAAAAATATAATTGCGATTGCATCTTCTAAAAACTTTCTGCTCATCAATGTAGCAGTAAATAATAACTCTATTTTAAGTTAGCGACGAGTGTTAAAGCCGGTCTTTAAAACTTTGGCAGGGAGTATTATTGGGGCTATCAAACACAGCTGGAGTTCTTGCTGGTGTGTTTGGTACAGCTGCAACTGGATACATCCTCCAAAAAGGTATACATTTATATATAGCCAAACCTCATTATATGTACTCTGTCAGCTTGTTGAACTTCCATTTCTAGTTAATCGTTTGTTTCTTCGACTCTAATTATATGCAGGCTCTTGGGATGATGTATTTAAGGTCTCTGTTGCTTTGTACATAGTCGGAACAGTGGTTTGGAACTTGTTTTCAACCGGTGAGAAAATTCTTGACTAGTGAATTCATACAAAAGCTCCATACAATGTAACTCAAGAGATCAAATCGGATGTTGTAAAATATGTAACACGAGCAACACGAACGTTCAAGCAAACCTGTTTACCAATCTTTTGGAGGGGATCGGATCTTGACAACTTGGCTCCAAAACTTTACTACAGTTACGTATCGCCTTTATTTTTTGTATCCCCTTTGTTTTATTTACAAGTAACCATATCAAGAAATTGAATTTATGTGTAATATACCTCCATTTGATACATATGTTATGTGTAACATCATTAAAAGAGCACGTCATGGATTTTTTTTTTTTTTTTTTTCAAATATGACTAAAAAGTAGTTATTGGATAAAACAAATTATGATATGGTCAATTGAACAAAACTCCAAGAGACCTCAAAGGAGCAATTACATTATTTTCATCAACTTTGGACTTGACAGTTGACACAATTAAGATCAATAAAAAAATCAGCAAAAATTTTCCAGATAACAAATGAAATAAAAGAGATCAATGTACCCAAAAATAAAAGAAAAAGAATTTATAGGATCTTCTAAGAAAAAAAAAAAAAAAAAGTTTTTGCCTATCAGCAAACAACTGAAACTCACTTCTCAATTCATCTCTAGCAATTGTGAACTGGTCCCACATCTCTCTCCTCTTCCATGTGCTCATAATTCACAAGTCTGCTTGACATGGCTCAACTGTCCCCTTAAATTTGCATTTACGATCTCCACCCACCACCCCACCGGAAACCACCCTCTTTAAGCCACTCCAACTACCTCCTCCGCCGCAGCGCCGCCGTCAACCACCACCTCTCTCTTGTTACTGTTTATCAATGTTGCTGCAAATCCCGCTAGATCCCTTGCATGGATATTTACCATGAGCCCGTACTTCATGAACAATGTCAGTGACATTTTCTGCTCGACTTGGTGGCCGGGAACCACCGTTATGCGGTGGCGCAACAAAACCGCCGCGGCGATGGACTTCATTTGCAAGTACGCCAGGTCCTTCCCCAAGCATATCCTCGGCCCCGCGTTGAACGACACGAACCGGTACGAGTCGTGCATTGTGAATTTGGTCCCGTCCGGCGACAACCACCTCTCCGGCCGAAACTCGAGGCAGTCGTCGCCCCACGTGGACCTCAGCCTCCCCGCTGCGTATATGGAGTAGGTGATCGACGATCCCGCCGGCACGAACGTGCCGTCGGGGAGCACGTCGTCGGCCACCACGTGTTTGGAGTCCTCCGGCACCGACGGGTAGAGCCGGAGAGACTCCGACAGCGCGGCCTTGAGGGACACCAGCCGGTCAACCTCCTCGAACCCCAGCGGCTCCTCGACCCAATCGGCGGTGTTCTCGCCACGTGTCTCGATCAAGACGGTGCAGATTTCACGGAGGATCTTATCCTCTACGGACGGGTTCTGGATGACCAGCCAAAAGAACCAGCTCAGCGCGACGGATGACGTGTCGCGTCCAGCTAGGATGAAGTTGAGCGCCACGTGTTGGAGGAACGTGTCGGAGTAAGATTCTTTTTTCTTCATGAACCTGGAGAGCAGATCGTCGTGCAAGTTGGCGTCTTTTTGCTGGTTCTGAAGCTCGAGCTTGCGAGTCTCGATGACGCCGGAGAGGTAGTGGTCGATGTGGGACAAGCTCCGGCTCAGGTTGACCTCCATGCCGAGGCGGAGCCACTTCTTGAGCCTCCACATGACCTCCGGCAAGATGAACCGCTGCAGCGAGGCCTCGGTGGCTCGGTCGAAAGCGGAGGCGAAGGCGTTGTCCGGCATTCCCGGCGCGCACGTCTGCGGGTCCTTCCCGAAGGCTAACCCGCAGATGTTGTCGAACGTGAGCCGGAGCAGCAAGTCCTGGAGGTCCAGCGGCTGAGCCGTGTCCTGAGCCGAGCTCAATATGGGACAGAACCGGAGCTTAATGGCTCTACTGACCCATCTCGACATGGCCTGCCGGAGAGTCCTGGTGGTGAATTCTAGAGCGGCGGTCTTGCGCTGAAACAGCCAGGTGTCTCCGTCGGAGTTGAAGATGCCCTGGCCGAGGAGGTCGTGGAAGACGGCCTGCCAGGTGGGTCCTTTCGGGTAGTTGTCGAAGCGGGTCTTGAGGATGTGCTCCACGTTCCTCGGGTCGCACGTGACGGTCACGAGGCCTTGCTTCTTGGCCAGGAGCGGGACGGCGCAGATGCAGGTCTGGTAGGTGCCGCCGCACGCGCGGAGGTTGTCTGCGATCCAGTCGTGCAAGCGGTCGCAGTTCTCGATGAGTCCCGGGAGGCTCCCGAGCAAGGGCCAGACTCGCGGCCCTCGCAAGCTCCGGGAGATGAAAGTGAACCATAACAAGTAAACAGTAATGGCCGTCAAGAGGAGCAAGGCAGTGGAAATGTCCATATTGTTATTGATAAAACCAAAACAATGTAATGTGTGTGTATATATATAAGAAGCAATGAAGAAAATGGTGTGTTAATTAGGGTTTGAGAGAAGGGACATTGTAGAGGAAGAGAGTGAGTGAGTGAGTGTAGGTGAAGAAGCTTTATAGGTGAGAGACATGAAGAGCGCAATAATGAATGACAGAGTGGGTGTTGTGTGGTGTTAGGGTTTGATTATTACAGGTGTGGACCGGAGAGACACCATGTATATGTCGATGCTGATTCATGGTGTGAGCACCGTCTGATTATGATCATGATGACATAAA
>JAYMTH010004022.1:0-10231 GCA_036897465.1 Pelargonium australe | reverse complement strand
AGGATAAAATAGTAAACATACCACACTAACTAAATTCTCCTTAATTTTCCTCAAAATATAAAGGAGGACACTCATTTTGGGACGGATGGAGTAATACGTTTCATTTGACTTGGTGTATGTCGTGTTATCCACATGTCAAGCAATTTTCCAACAAATGCTTCAAGCCTAAGAACTTGAGATAGCTTCTCGAATTTTGGTGGAAGACTTATTGTTTGTGTGAGGTAGTGTATCGTATAGAGAATACTCTAAAAGTGTTTTTAGAACACTATTTTAAGCGTAAAAACAAGAATTTCAACCGACAAAAGCTAAGACACAATCTTAAAGGTGAAAGCAAGAATCTAAACAAACAGAAAAACAAAAACGTCAGAGAAGATTCCAAAAAAAAATATATATATATATACATAATCAATTATTGGACCACTAGTATAATCCCAACTTGAAGTATAATATCAGCAACAAGCCAACAACAACAAAAACGGCAGGTCACTCAACCGGGCCAACTTTCACGGTTCTTCCCGGATTTGACTCATTAACAGGCGAAAATTGAATCGGACCGGAAAATCTGTCGGTTCCCTGTTGAACCGGATTTTACAGCATTACATACGACAAAACGTAATCTCCAGGATTTGAAATGAAAGTCAAAACGCTAAGCAGTGAAGTGTAGTGGTAGGATGGGTGGCTGTGGAGCTGGAATCGTATCTGATCGATTCCGTATCATTGACTCGACATCCCCAAATCGTCCGCTCCGGCGAAGAAGATCGACATGGAATCATAGAAAGTTCGTCCGCAAAAGGGAACGGCCAATTTTGGATCGGTACAAGCAAAATCGAGCTTGTTCGGCCGTGGTTTCTCTGTTCAAAGTAATGGTACGATCTCTTTTTCATGTTTTTTTTCTTTGTTATTTGTATATAAATGTTCTTCAATCATAGGTTTTGTTTTTGATGTTTGGTTGATTTGATAGGTTTGTACTACTGGTTTGATGGTTTCTATTTTTATTCTTGCAAAAAAGCTAGAATCTTATATTTTATACTACTGGTTTTGCGTTTTTTACAATATCAGGCGCACATGACAATTCAAATTACTTTATTTCTAGACTTTCAAGCCTAACCTAAAATACCTAGTCTTTAACTAGCTATTCCTCGTCTCTTTAGGTGAGTCCAATGATTATGTTGGGCTGGAACAATGCGCACAACATCTTAAGTTGATCTTCCTCCAGAACGATGGCATATAGGCAAATATGAAGTTGTTTTGTTCCAACGATGCGGCCTAATATTTGTTATTGTAGCAACTATTCAAGTGGACGAGGCTGTTGTTGGACTGAGTTGCGACCCAATATTTGTTGTTGTAGCAACTACTCATGTGGACGAGGTTGTTGTCGTACTGAGTTGCGACCCAATACTTGTTGTTATAGCATCAAGTGGTCAAGAATATTGACATACTTAGTTGATTTCACTTGTAACTTTGTGTATGGACTCACCACTTTCTACGGCGAAATGGAAAAAGATGTACTAGTCGTCTTCTTGGTGAACGAACTGTAAGTACTTGTATTTTTATTTAGACCCCTCTTCTCTTTCTTCCTTACCTCTTCTCTCCAACACGATTCTTATATTTCTTAATAATTGATTTGGATTTGAAAATTTTATTAATAAAACTCTAAATTTCAACCGTTTCAATGGCAAGTTCAATGAGTGCAATTGTGAATGATATGTTTTTTTTTGTGAAACTGAGTTAAGTCATCTTATGTTGGGAAGTGTTTGGCGTTTACATTTGATATCTTCAAACACGTTTGGTTTTTATGATACAGCCTATTGAGTATTAAGTAGTGTGTGTGTGGAGTTTCTTTCATGCCAATGTGTAATTTGTGGACTACTTTAAACTTGTTTGTAGATTGCTCATGACGACGCAATGAAAGAACAAGAGAGGAAATTTTTAGAAGAGGTTGTTTCCTCTAACACTCTACCAAAACCTATTGATCTTGACATCTGTGGTTATAGGCGGTCGGTAAGAGGCATGACTGTGTGTATGGCACTATGGCATAGACATTTATGCTATTATTGCAAAGAGGGAGATGAAGTCCTCCACCATGCAAGCTCCTTTTTTATAGTACGGTTGGTCAAAACTACCTCATGTCTCCCCTATGAAGAAATGGTAAAACTTGTTCTTTAAATGTTAATGAAATATTCTTGCAAGTATTATCTAACACCTAGTATATATTGTATTTCTTCAGCATGATTTACGGTATCATGTGGATGAATTTTCCTTTAAATACAATGCAATTAGCGCACGGGAAACGCTTATTAAAAGAAAAACGCACGGGAAACGACAAATGTGAATGAAGTGATCGGTGATTCATTCGTGGAGCTTCAAGGACTCAAACCATAGTGTACAATATCAAAATGGGATCGACTTTGTGCAAGTCAAAGAAGTACAAGACTAAAGTGAATGAGCGCCAAAGTCACATAGAGAGTGCTTGTTTTAGCTTATAATTCGGTCAAACTAGTTTATAAGCACTAAAACGACTCTTTTTATTAAGTTATATTTCACACACAGGTGCTCATAAGCTATGCGTTTCGTAGATACTTCAAACATTGAATGATGAAATTTATATATGTACTATATAAAGTTTATTGTTCACCATTTTTTTATGTATTGAAGATGATGGTCATCAATAAAATATATAATTATGAGTTAAAAAGGAACTTATAAACAAATAATAAATTTGATGGGAGACATGACCATTGCGAGCAAATAGCAAATAATTGTTTCTAAAATTAACAATAGCCGAGCAAATAGTGAGACAAAATATACTCGCTTATTAGCAAAAATTTGATTGTCATTTCCTCATTCTCTACCGAGCACATTAACTCACAACTGAATTGCTTGAGACCTCAACATTCACACATTAACTCAACTATATATCGCGGCAACTTGCTCGACATTCATACATTCACAAGTAAATTGCTCGAAAACTGAGCCACGTCTTTCGAAAACCGAGACATCTCTTTCGAACAAGATGCATGTAAATATTGTTGCAAACAATTTTGTGGACCACCTTCGGGTTGGTCTGACAACTCTACTTGCGTGGACCGGAGGATCTTTTGCTATATTTATGATCGTATTTGCATTTCTTCTTTCACTGAAGAATAAATACATAGAACCTACGTGGGTTCTCTGTTGAATTTTTTTATAAAAACAAAAAAACAAAAACTCACCTGTCCTCATTTCAGTACAACTCAATATTCATAGCTAGTAATTAAAATCACCTAAACAAGCAAATAGTCTCTTTCCTGAACACTATTGGTGTAAGAGACCACTTAGGTGCGGTAAGATGCCAAAAACTCTAGGTTAGGGTTAAGAGAAATAGTCTCTTTCCTGAACACTATTGGTTACTTGTATATATACACTTTTAGGCTGATCACTTATAAAAAAAAAAAATTTAAAATTAAAATCACCTAAACAAGCAAATAAACATAAACAAGCAAAAAAATAAGATCCTATTTTATTTATTAAAATCACCTAAACAGAGACTTTCCTAAACATACACAAAAGCACAAGGGGCAGTGGCGGCTATTCTACAATAACCTACCGCTCATACAACACCCCAAGCCCATCCAGAATGTAACAGAAGAGACTATGGTCCGAATTTACAAGAACCCGACCTCGAACAGGACCCCAAAAAAAATAATTATCTAGAGTGTCCAGCATGGTTAGAACTTTACATGACTGGAGAAAAAACCAGACTATATCATATTGAGAGAACCTTACCAAGCTTACAGATCAAGGGTCGGGTTGCTCAATTTTCATGGGTGCCCCTGTTGATGATGTGCTACTCCCATTCTGAAGGTAGAGACTGTTGGCAACCATTGAATCACTAACTAAACCTACATCAACCTCATCGAAATTGAGTGTGCCTCTGAGTTTCCGGGTACTGAAGAGGAAAAGAATTTGTATAAGCATCCATTACGTAACAATACATGTCATAGATTGTATTGCAACTCGACTTGTTGACATGTAGGGGAAAAAAAGAAAACGTACCCATTCAACCGGTTGTTGATAGCAGTCAAATCTTTTGAAGGGCTTTCATAAGCTCGCGTACTTTCTCCAACACATGCGTAATAACTTTTAGAGCTATGTGAGATTAGAGCATCCATCTGAAGACATAATTCAAAATCAAGCGAAAAGCCAGGAAAAAGTAAATTAAATTGGACCACATGCCTTGATTCAAGAACAGAAAACTTCCTTGACTTAAGCCCTAATTATGTTAAAGGTAATGACACCTGTTACCTATCACAATGTGTAAGAGTTTGAAAATCGTATGTATAGCAAAGCAGAAGGTTAAAAAAAACAGTTAACCATTGTGTGTCCTGTAGCTATATATCGCATACTACATTTCATTAAACAATTGTCTATAATCTTCAGATCCCAAAAATCAATGCTTTCCAGATGAAATAAAAAGTGTAGTGTAGTTCTTGCCAAGTACGGAGATTTCTTATCATGGATGCTTTTCTTAACAAGTTAGGTCACCTTACAAGGCTAAGTACTATCCTTCTAGTGATGATTCATGTGGCCAAATATAGATAGTTACAAGCTTTATGACTGCCAAAAACTGTGTTAATAGTTATGAAGTTGCTATTTTATTGAAGGCATAATGGCATATTATAAGTTTGAGCATGGATCATGAACCAAGGAAATAACAAAGAGTAACTTTACAGGATAGAGGAAATTATTAAGCCTTCTCCAAATAATCTCAGATCTCATATTATGTAGACATGTAGATTAAGAAAGATAATCAAAATAGATAGGTACCTTAGATGATCGCAATGGGGAGACATAGACATTATGTGCAGCAGATACTTTCTTTGGTGACATATCAGGTAGACTGGGAAATGGAGATATTTTGGGTGACCCAGGGCATTGAGCTGTTTTTCCAAGAAAGATAAATGATAGATGTCAATGATAGCTTCCAATAGGTTAAATTACCACGGATACGAAATAAGCAACATGAGAACTACAGAGATTGTAGTGAAAAAGCATACCACCATCATTGTTATTGTCGGCTTCAGGAACCCGGTTATTTCTTGAAGCTTTTCCGGCAGGGCCAAGCTCCACCAGCAGGGGCTTTACAGCGGGAATGAATATTTCATTGTAAAATGTAATAATATCAACATGTTCCTGTCCCATTCTCTGTTTTCATGACATATATAGGGTTAAATCTCTCTATAAATAGACAGACGTCACAGACAGACAACTATGATCAGGTAACATACCCCATTGCGGCGAGCTGATGACCGGTCAACAAACACACTACGGAAAACTTGTGGTTTACATTGTGGTTGCTTCCTATAGTTGAAAATGATTTCCCTAAAGGTCAGGTTCAGTTGAGAAATCTGCATGAAAATGCATGGTTAAATTCAGGGAAGCTGAACAGCTGACTAAATGAAAAAGGCAAAAACAAACTTAAAAGTGAACCTTAGCAACTCCATAGAAACAGCAAAGGATGATCTGGTCAATATGACGGTTAAAAAAGAGAGATGTCCGCTGACTAAGTATTTGTTGAAAAAGATTATACACACTCTCCCTTGTCTGCTGAGATTGTTGCAGTCTCTCAACCATACCATTGACTCTGACAGCAGCTAGCTTGATAATCTAGAAAGCACAAGTACTCATAATATTAGTGAACGAAACCAAATTTTATAAAATCAGGTTCTGTTTTTTATTATCGGCTACAAGTATTCTGTTAACAACATCAAATGAGGCCATGTAGCAAATTTGGAATAGGAAGAAAAAAAAAAAAAAAAACCTTGTGGAGATGGCAATACAACATTATAACTCTGGTGCTGAAGTTGAATGGTAGCATGCAATTATTATAGGCGCAAAAGCAAATAAAATAACTTCACTTCTAAACCATTCAGAAATCAGAATTAAGGTAGTAGCAAAACTTGCTTCTTGGTTTTCTGGATAAACCAAGTTGCATCAACAAGAACCAAATTAAACAAATGACTAATATAGTCACATCTACATATCTTCTACAAGATTATTATGTACCATTGTACCATCCATAGCATAAGAAAGCTGCTAGTAAATTTCAAATAATGGGGTTAAATTAAATACACCATTAGATGATAGATAGCTTTCTAGAGCCAATGAAATGCGAACTCCAATCCACAAAAAACATCAATAAATGCAACAAACAATCTCGTAAAGACTATGTAATTACCTTGCTGAAGAAAATATTGATCCCAGTTTCTGCACATGTTTCCCCTCCACCTCCCGGGTTTGGTCGAGTGGGACTATAAGCAGATCCCAAAAAAAAAACTTCAGATAGAGAACAAATAAAGAAGCAACATCATGTAAAATTACATTTCAGATTTCCTGCTTCTGAAGAAAAATCTAGTACCTTGCAAAAGCAGACTGCAAAGGAGGCGGTGGTAGCTTTGATTTAAGGTTACCTAAGGCCAGAAGACGATCCTTTACTGGTGATGTAAATGAATTTCGCTCTACAAGGGCACTTCGATAGTCTGCACAAACTCTCTTAGGAGACCTCATATCCCCATTCTGGCCTGAGAAGCAATAGCAGGGTAACATGTTAGATTGTTTCCAATTCAATTTGCTCTTCATAAGAGGAGAGAAAGGAAAATGCCAAATCATTCCAATTACCAATGTGCATCATTATATGAGAAGCAAATTTTGGGGCAGACAGTAAAGTAATAATCTTTTCCACATTTGCACCGATTACATATATAGAGAAACCCAAATACGACAAATAAAAATACCTGATGAAGTTTCATGTTTCTGTAAAGGAACAGGAGGCAGACCTCCACCAGAATAGTTGATATGCAAGGCAATTGCATCCAAAGATGGCATTGGTTCTGCTAATAACCCAAGACGATTTATTTCAGCTGAGAGGGTTGGTCTTGCAACTGTTAGAGAATTGTACATTGAGGAACCCTTTTCCCATACCATGCTCTCCAATAGTCGCTCTTCCAATGAATTTAGGTGTCGCCTCAATTCCCTTGGAAGGGATTCCTCATGTCTAATGAAACTCTCTATCACCTTGCTAAGATCAAAAGCTGTAATTCCAGTTCTCTCCAACACCGCAGGAAACAACATTGTTACAGTCTTATGTGTGGCAAGAACTAGTTCTGCAGAACAGGCTAGCATGCATCTATGAAACCTCTCATTGGTTAATAATGAAGTCAAATTATTTCCATGCAGAATTTGGGCCTCTGCTCTGCACATCGCTTCTAGGACCCTATAATACAATTTCATTGCTTCTAGTCTACGCTGTTCCGCCCAAATGTTGTCCATCAAGTTTGTACGCTCTCCAAGTGCACTGCTAGGAAAGATGGCCTCTAGTATTATGTGAGCCCTACGAATCACATCCTCAGTGACATCTTCATCGCAGGATGCTAGAAATTGTGCCAATTCTACAGAGGGCTTGGATGGAAGTGGAGATATGACAGTGCGAAGCCACTTTGCAGTTGTCATTGCTGTGCTTACAGGTGTGGCTGCCATCCTTCCGGGAGTAGCCACCATCTTCGAGTTCACACCACCAGCAGTGCCATTTGAATGAGATGCAGGAGAGCGATGGGGAGAAAGTGGGCTTGAAATTGTCTTGGCAGGAGATGCTATTAAATCAAATTTCCTCTACACAGCAGATGCAATGACATAAAAACTGGTTAACATAAAGGTTATTAAAAGTAATTAATGTGTTCACAGAGGAAAGGAGACACACCTTGGCACCATTCATATTCATTGCACCACCAGACAAGCTCCCTGATCCAAGTAAGCTGTCATCCTCATTAACAAACACCCTCTCATCCAGTTCACCCTTGCTGCGAATTGCATCATCATAATCCTTATCTAGAATATTTAAACTAGATGACAAGGATGATTCCTCCATTAGATCTTCAAAATAGATCAAACCATCTGATATGACAGGGAGTGGTATGTTAGAAGCAAAGTATAAAGAACTGCAATTGCCTAAGTAGTAAATGGAGAAATAGTTCATATAAACATTGGAGAAATTCCAGAATAACCTGTATCAATATTGTCCAGGTTTTCACTTCTACATTCTGATGCCAGACATGGTTTTTTCTTCAAAATATTAACTATTAAATTGTTGGCCTTCTCCATTGTTTTCCTTAACTCATCCTCCGAAGTGTCATAAATGTTGCAAAGTGACGCAATCAGGTCAACACCTTTGTCGCCTTTTTTAACTGAAGCATATATTAAAAGGATCAGGACCAATTAAGAATGGCTATGTAACCCCAACCTCACAAAACAAAGACATAGGGTAAATGTTCACACAACAACCAAAAAACAATCAAATTTCTAACAAAAACTGCCAAAAGATGAAGAGAATTACCAAAGCGTGGAGAGTCACGAATGCTGAAATTTCTGAAGCAAACAGGAACATGGATAATCAAAATAGCCTGTTACAGATTCCATTTTTCATCACAAATAAGTACATTATTATTTTCTTTTTACAGGTTTTACTAAACTCAAAGGATAAAGGTAATGATAAATAAGATATTTCTAATTATTTTGCCAATTCATATTGTATAGCAAATGAAATTTATGTTTTCCATCTCCTCTCGCTATACCTTTTAAATTTATATTACATGCAATGATCACTATCTTATTGGAAGAATGGATAGAATATCATTCCTCCTACATAATCGAAGCCACATTTTTATTATAACTGAAAAATAGTAATACAATAAGTTACTGACCAATATAGAAACCAAACCATTAGTGCAAGTCACTAGGTCCTTGAAACGGCTGAAAACATGAACTCGGAGAGCCAGAAACAGCAACCATCCAAAACGATGATATTCTGACATATGACTACGTGAAGTTGCAACAGCCGACTGATTCTCACTATCACTGTTGCATGTCACAAAAAATTCTCTATATGCCTTTTTGTAGTACCTTCAACCATTAAATTAATGAGATACAATGTCAATTACAAAGCACATATAAATAAATTTGCAACAAAGGTTGTGCAAAAAAAATACAGATAATAAGTGTAACATAAAGATGCTTCTATTATGACAGCAATGAATATACCAAGAATCACCCGTGTGAGCATCATATCATGTCGAATCTAAATATGAGACCAGGAGGTGTATGTCCTATGCCTAGATTAACATGATTAAATCAAATACTTAATCTAAGACACTATGAGAAAGACACATTTTAGCTTTAACAAAATGTTTACTTTATTTGTGGAGCAAATGAATTCGCATCATTGCATCAAGGACAAGAATAAAGCTTATATGTTGCAGTGCACATCTGTGGTATATGAGTACCTTTCTAAAAAAAGGTTTGATTTGGCAACAAACACAGCTAACTGGAAACTAATTGACAATAACTAGAAGGGCCACATAACTTATTAACTATCAAGGAACCCACATCTAATCAATGTGGGGCTACTTCTGTAATCACCCCCCACCCCCGGTCATGTGGGCCAAAGAAAACTAAAGACTATAGCCCCAACATGAGGACTTAAACAGGGTTGACACCTTCGGTTGACTTTGCCCAGTACTATACCTATTGTGATACCATGATAGGATACCCAAACCAAAACAAAATGCTAATGAGTGGATGTTACTTATTATTTAGCAGGTAACTTCAAGTCTACTCAATGTGGAACTGCCCTTTCTTAGTTTCTTTACCAAATGGTGCTACCACATCATTGTTAGCAAGATCCTTTAAGTTACCTATTTGCACTAATATTTTTAAGATAAAATACTCCCCTATCGTGTCAAAGAGAATCCATATAGGAATGCCAGCTAACAGGTAAAGGGGATGTGTTAATTTATTTCTTCTTTTATGACAAGGTTTTCAAGAAGATTTGCCTCGTAAAAATCTATTCCTTCTAAGCATCATTCTAGCCAACTAAGGCATAAATTTATGTTTAGAACTTGCTTAATTACAAGTGGAACGGTTTAAAGTGATCAAAGCGCTCAAACATTATACATGTTTCAAAATAAAACCCTAACACAATCAATAAATGATTATTCGACAATGCATTAAATGTCCATAGAAATGGGAGATGTGATAGCAGGGATACCCACTTGCTTAAAAGGCTCAAGTGCACAAAATTAGCTTGCAATTCCTTTGCCTGATTTGAAATAAAAAAGAATTAAAAAAAATCATAAATGAAGGCTCAAACAAAATATACAAATAGACAAAAAAAAAAAAAAAAAAAAGAAAAAGTAAGTGG
>JAYMTH010004021.1:0-10233 GCA_036897465.1 Pelargonium australe | reverse complement strand
TTTCTTAGTTGGCTAGAGTTTTCTTGGTTTCTGTTTTTTCTTTCCTAGTTGTTAGGTTGCCTTGTACTACTGTATGCCTTATTCCTGATTCAGTAATGAAAGATCATTATTTTCTCGATCAAAAAAAATAAATGAAACAAGTTAGAATGGATTACGAAACTCTCCCTATCAAGTTTTAATGCATCTAATAATATTACTTATTGAATGAGTGTATTTTAAAATTGAGTACAATTTTTTTACCGGTTAAACTATACAACAGAGTGCAATTCTCCCTATTAGCTGAAAACTCCACCTCACATTGTCAACAACGAAGTTTAAACATTTGTGACCTCAACGTGTAACAAAGAGTTTAAACCATTTGTCTCTATCGAAGTTATCATAAAAAAAAATATAAATTAGATTGAATATAACAAATCTTCAAAAATCAACACAATTTACACTAGTCATATTAGAACCCTAAATGCCTATTCTCCAGTTACAATTGAGGAGGCAACTCACTTGAACCAAATCAAATATGAACATTTTCATTATACATACTCTATCCATGAAATACGAGGTTTTATCTTTCATTCACTCCACATCTTGTATTTGGTTACATCGAATTGACTCCCTAAAATCATATATTTCACGTCTGGTGAAATCTAGACATTTAGTGCAACACACTGGTTTTTATTTAGTGTGCGCTATTTTTTACAATATCTTGAACTGCACAATAGTAGGAGGGCAATTCGTAACACGACTAGCTAAAACTAAAACTTTTTTATTGTTCAAATTGCCGTTGGCCAACAATCTAATTTTTTAAATAAAATATTAATACAAGTCGAATAAAAATTGTGCATCAATGTATTTTTATAAATCACGAGTGGTTCAAGGACCAAACTATTTTGCATCCATAACTGATTGACTAGTTCGAATAGGTCCAATTCTTAAATCATTGGTCAAAATCTCGAGTCGCTCAAAAATCAGACCGGTTCATGCACTGATATCCATATATTTGATTGCATTGCCAAGATGGGTCCAATTTTTTTTAAATCATTGGTTTCCTCACAAAAATACATTGTATTTGCAAGTACAAATTGAGCTGTCACGATAGAGAGTGCATGAAAAGAAAAAAATGACAATTGAGAAGAAAACAGAAGAAGATACAAGATGAAAGTATCGACAAAATAAACACTAAAAATTGCAGAGCTCACAACAAAAATGTCAGTTGCTGTCACATTCTTGGCTATGTTTTTTACTATGCCAACAATTTTTTTTGCAGTAACATATTAATTTTTCGGAGTCCACAATGTTACAAATTTACCGTAGTAAAAATAAAAAGTATATCTCGGGTATCGCACAATGGTACCGAGTCTTGTGCACTGAGATGCCATTTTTTCCCGGGTAATGTCAAGTACAAGTGCTAGCATTTAGAGATTAATTTTGATACAACAAAGTTACGTACATAATGATAAATTTCTAGCCCATAACGGGTGTTTGAAATTTATTTTCGAGGAACTAACCCTCAAATATTAACACTGAATTCAAACTATTAACGAAATGGCACGACAAAATTCATTAACCCGAGTGACATTTTTACATGTAAAGATGATTCTGCAGAATTGTTACCAGCAGCAAAGTGAAGGTAATTTGATGGAGAATGCAGATGGCATGTGCCCCGTTCGCTTTATATAATCCGCGGTTTCTGAAGTTTTCGCAGCTTTCTCGTTTAGTTTCGCCTCAGCGTTAGCTCTCTTCTCCTCGGCTATCCTCCTCGTTGCTGCAAGCTTGTTTGCGAGCCTCTCTTGTGCCCGAGCTTTCAATCTCTCCGCCTTCGCCTGAATAATATGACCCGAAAAGGTTATCAGAATATCGAGTTAACGATAAGTTAACCGGAAACAAGGACTTGACTGAGATGCGTCGCCATTTTGAGGATTTAGGCCATTTTAAGATACAAAAACATTACGTTGGAATGAAAATGACTGCATAACCAATCTCTCGTGTAGGCGAGATCCTGTTTCAATAATCAATTGGAAAATATTTCATTTTGATCTCCAAACTACCTATTATGTTTTGAATTGGAACTCTTTGATTTATGTTCCAATTTGGTCCCCATACTATCTATATTTTTCGATGAAAAATGTTGGCTAGACGAGCATTTCAAGCACAATAAAAAGGCTTTCAGCATCATTTAATCGATACACATTTGGATAAAATAAAATTGGTAAAAGAAAGATCGGTTTCTTCAAAACTAAGCGAATATGTTATAGCAATCAATCAACGATTAACGAGTATGAGTTGTACCTCCAATCTTTTCATTTCCATTTCGGCTTTCCTCTTCTCGTGATTTTCCCACGCTTGAATCTTTACCTCTTCGCGCTTATACCCAAAAAAAAAAAAAAAAAACAATTTAAACAATTAGTACAAAACATTTGACTTCTGAAACTATGTTTATAGTGCAAAACGAGTACTAGCAAATCACCTTGCCAAGTATTTAGCGCGCTCGGCCTCATCCCAAGCCATAGCCCGGGTTTCAAGAGTATTCACCCTTCTATCCCGACATAAGCTATCATTGTTCTCTGGCATCTTGCATACACCACTTTCTCCTCCACACTGTTTGGTTGCACCGGGATTTGCCACCTCAGCAACTTGCGAGCCACGTTGGTGAGACCTCACAGGAGTTGAGGATCCGGAGGAAATCGGAGTGGAGGCTCGAATAGGAGTTGCCGTTCTTGAAGGCTCTTGGCTCGCAATAGGTGTCATTTCAGTCCCCATGTCCCTAACACAGACCGACCTGACCACCATTGCTGATGAATTCTCCGAATCTTTACTGTTGAGCCTCCAAACCGGACCATCACAATCCACATTCTTCGTTTCGGGGCCTTGGCACCGGTCACTAGCTCCTTCCTCCTCGCTGCTCGGATAGTCCTTCTCCTTCTGAGGAACCGGCGCAATGAGCCTCCTGTCATCAGCATTCGAGTTTCGGGGCTGGTTGGTGTTGGGATAGTTCTTGTCCGCTCCTCTTGACAAACCCATCAGCCATTTTTGAGCGTCGTCCCATTTTGATGGCGCCGGCTTGCCCAAACTAGTTGATCGATGATGATGATGAGAATTTGAAGCCCGGTTAGTTCCATTCGCTTTGTGAAACTCAAAGTTAACAGCACTACCAGAAATCTCCTTATCCTCCATAGATCTCATCATTCTCGCTCGAGAAAGGCGAAAAATCAGATCGAGCAAGTACCAAGAACAAGATTCATGACCGGAAACAGAATAGTGTGAGTCAAGACGAAACAAGCCAAACAACACAAAATGCAGAATCCTCTAAACCCAAGCACACTCTTAAAAAAAAAGGTGTGATTATGTGAAAACCCGATTCCGGAGCCTCACAAGTAAGCCCCGAGAGCAAGATTCATGACCCGGAAACAGAAAAGTGTGATTCAAAACGAAACGAGCCAAAATAACACAAAATGCAGAATCCACCAAACCCAAGAACACACTCCAATTAAGACACTATGATTATGCAAAAACCCGAATCCGGAGCCTCACGGGTAAGCCCCGAGAACAAGATTCATAACCTAGAAACACAATAGTGTGATTCGAAAACGAAACAAGCCAAACAGCACCAAATCCCAAGAACACACTTGACACTCCAAACAACAAAGTGATTACGCGAAAAACCCGAATCCAGAGCCTCAAAAGTAAGCCCCAAGAACAAGATTCATGACCCAGAAACACAATAGTGTGATTCAAAACAAAACAAGTCAAATAACACAAAATGCAAATCCTCCAAATCCCAGGAACACACTCCAAAACAGTATGATTATGCTACCCAAAAAAAATCCCGAGCCTCACGAGCAAGTCCCAATAACAAGATTCATGAACCGACAACACAGAAGAAACACAATAGAGTGTGATTTCAAACCCTAGAACACAATCTCAAGAGCAAATTATTGAGCACATGAAAAAATCCAAAACCCGAAAATGGATCATTAACTTTCAAAGGAAACTAAAACCCATATACCAGAAATGTGATATCAAACAAAAGATCCATAATACAATACTGTCAAGACAACAAAATATCTGAACCTTCCTTTTCAATAAAAGGGACCCATTTAGGGTTTATTGACAGCAAATTCACAACCCATAAGCTAAAAGCCTAAAACCCAGAAGCCAAACCAAAAAAATTCAGCTGCTACTTCAATAAATGCACATAAATGGCCATAGAATTATTGAACCCAGAATTGATAACATTATTAAGTTTAGACCCACTACACTATAAAGAACACAGAGCTTAAGATTAAGAGTCAATAGAGGAAAAATGAGAAAAACAGTAGGGTTTTGCAGAAGAAAAAGCTCAGCAACAGAGAATGAGACAGAACCTTAAAACAATAGATTTTGGGGACTAGCAATGAGTTAGAGATGATAGTTCAGATCCATTGAGCAATATGATACTGGTAAACAAAATGCAGAGAATAAAACAAAAATCACTACTTGGTTGAAACTTGAACCAACTAACATATGGTAAAAAAAAAAAAAAATCAAAGTGGAAAATGATTACAAATGTGTTTGTTATTACCACCTAGTACAAGTGCCAACTGACAAGGGTTGTCTAGTTTAATAGGAGATTTTGAATTTGAGTCTCCTGTTATCCACTTGTATTATAATATGGAGGCAATAGCTTTTTCGCTATTGAGGTCTTAAGCGTTGATCTCAAGTTGATTACGGGCTCACTCTAAATACTTCCTGCTAGTACCAGCAAAACGGGTCCAAACCCGAAAACCCCGCAGGTTAACCCGGAAAATATCGGTCCCGGGTTGTCTCAACAGACCCGTTGATATTGGGTCCGGGTTGGTGCTAGAAAATTGAAACCCTAAAATAGGTCTTCATCACAACAATTGCCTTTTGGCTCTTTAATTTCATCTTACCTGCATATCTCACCAAAATTTAATCTTCACCTTCTTCAAACCAATATCGTCGGCGTCGTCAAAGCTACCAACAACCAGAAACGATTCAAACAACTTCTTCGATCAACAATCGCCCACAACCACAAGAACTCCGGCGAGGTCGAATGGTTTGCTCTGATTTCTCTCCCAAGCACCAACGATTCAAGTGTGTTTTGTGCTGTGTTTTTTTTTTTTTTATATAGAAAGTGTATTGTGTGTGTGATTAGTGTGCTTTCTGTGTATTGCAATTTTTTTCTGAAATTGTATATTGTGAGTTGTGTTTGTTGGTGTTGTTTTTCACTTTCAAAACACTGTGTCTGTAGATCAATCAACCCGAGACCCGCAACATATAACCCGACAAGTAGCGGGTTGGGTTCGGGTACCCTTCGTCTGAACCGAACTCCACAAACCCGACCCGGATCCGAAACCTGAATTACCATTACTAGTTCCTGCTTAAGATAATTAAAAAATGTGCTCGTTCTTTGGGTTTAATGTCTGAGTTTGGAAGGGATGTAATGGATAATTTAGGCTTTGAGCTCGAGTTAAAAATACTTAACTCAAATAGTTAAATGCATTTATTTTATAAAATTCGAATTTGTTAAAATGTACATGGAATTTTAGACGCTCTTATATTTAAGTCTAAATTGTAAGTTGTAGCATGTAGGTTGGATTGGGCATTGGTCAAGCATTTAGACCGAACCAGACAAAATGCACTCTATGAAGCGAACCAAATATCAAATTGCCAGATCGGAACGGGTCCATTTTGAGTTTGATGAGATTTCATATGCATGCATGGATGCTATGATTCAAATTGCTAGCTCTACACCTTTATGATAATGTTGGGCCTGTGATGGCCCGTGGGCCACAACTCATTTTTTCAGCTTTAGTTATTTATGTCATTTATTTGGGCTTGAGCCCTAAGATATAAAATTGGGCCTCAGGTTTTGTTATATTTATAATTAGGCCCAACATGGAGCCCAATAGTTTGGCCTAAAGAAACAATGAAAATGACACCAGAGAGCTTCATTTTCCTTTAACCGCCCTCTTCAATGGTCGTCCTCTGCAACACGTAGCTCCATTTTCTCTTCTCTGCTCTCAATGGGTGCTCTAGGGTTCATCAGGAGGATCAATGGCACCTACAGCAGGAGAACCAGATTTAATGTACACCCATTTGGGCAAATTCAAAGGAGAGGCTTGTCAGGCTCCAAAATCTCTGGTCCGGACGATTCAGTTCTTCCGGTTCTGATCGTTGGTGCTGGACCCGTTGGCCTTGTACTCTCCATGCTCCTTACTAAACTGGGTAGCTCTCAAAATTTTACTTTGTTTGTGCTTACTTCATAAAATGCTTGTTTGGTTGCCGAGAAAGTAGCGGGAAAAGAAAATAATGCTTGAAATTTTGTTAATACAACTTTAATTCCCAAATTATGACTGATGATGTGTTTGTGGTAGTTAAGGTTTTATAGTTTAATTCATGGAAGATGTCATTTCGTTGTGATATGAAATGTAATCAACAACTATTTTATTTTCCTGTTGTTCTGAACAATGTGTGTTTCTTATTATTTTATAATTTGCTCAGTTTGTTACTTGTATAGTGTAGTTAGATTCAATGGTTGCAATGTGCTTGTGCTAAGTCTGTTTATGTTAGGGGTCAAATGTGCAATTTTGGAGAAGAACAAGACTTTTTCTACACATCCACAAGCACATTTTATCAACAACCGAACTATGGAGGTTGGATTTATTTTTCAAAAAATACAAGTGAAAGGGGTTTTGTGGAAGAATGCATAAGCTAAGATAATTATGTTGATCTTTATAGGTGTTCCGCAAATTGGACGGCTTGGCCGAGGAGATTCAAAGGTCTGAACCGCCAGTTGATTTATGGAGGAAGTTCGTATATTGCACTTCACTTACTGGTTCCATTCTTGGTTCGGTAGATCATATGCAGCCACAAGGTGCGATTCATCTCCAAGGATTTATGTTTTGTTGAACTTGAAAGGATTTTTCTGAGTCTATAGTCGCACCCACATGATTGTATGAGTAGGCCATGCAAGATACTAAGTTTCTCCCAGTTGCTGTTTGGCTCTTAAAAGATAAGATGCGAGAAAATTGTTTAAAATGGTTTGGGCGTGATCCCGTGATTAAAGACGTGAATATTCACTTTGGAGAAACTAAAAGGGGTAGGGGTAGACCTAAGTTAACATGGAAAGTTGTGAGAAAAGACATGATAGCACTTGGCTTAAGGAGATAGCATTATATATTAGATATGGTAATAGTAGACGAGGAAATTTGACCAGAAAATCCCAAAGAGTTTTGCTAATGGATACATGTAGCCGACCCTGAAATTGTTCATGAATTGGCTTGGTTGTTGTTGTTGCTCTTTGACTGTAAGGATGTGTGAAGATCATTTGTCTGATTGTATTCAGTTTACCACCATGTCCAGATTTTGAGAATGTAGTCAGCCCAGTCTCTGTTGCACACTATTCACAGTACAAATTAGTGAGATTGCTCCTTAACCGGCTACAAAATATTGGTTTCCATGCTCGCGCACCAGAAGAACTTAATGACGTACCACTCAGAGAGAGGAACATATTAATGGGGCACGATTGTGTATCTATTGATGCCACCGATCATGGTGTATCTGTGACGACATCATTTCTCAAGGAGGGAAAGTATATGGAGAAAAATATTCATTGTAATGTTCTTGTTGGTGCTGATGGGGCAGGAAGTACTGTAAGGAAGCTTGTGGGAATAGATTTGAGTGGTGAAAAAGACTTACAAAAGCTTGTTAGTGTTCATTTTTTCAGCAGAGAACTTGGACAATACCTAATAAATGAGAGACCGGGCATGCTATTCTTTATATTCAATACTGAAGCTATTGGGGTCCTTGTCGCTCATGATCTCAACCAAGGGGAGTTCGTATTTCAGGTAATGCAGCCTTATGCATATGTCCGACGTATCTTTCTATGATGTGACACTACTGTAGAGTTTAGTGCGCACCATGTATTTACAAATTTATTATTGCATATTTTATTGCAGATACCATTTTATCCACCTCAGCAAAACCTTGAAGACTTCAAATCTGAGGTAATTGTAATTAGTACTGAAAGTTTTCTTGATGTGGATATCAAATAATTATGCTCCTATTCCTTCATTTTCTCGGAGAACGAATCAAGTTATATGGAGAGAATGAGAGCAAGACACTCACTCTATTGGTAATCTTGACGTGGAAAATGGGTGTAGTTCATTTTAAATTTGAAGTGAGAATACTTTTTTTCCGTTGGAAGTAATAGTTATTTTGACGATGTTAACTCGTTGTAGATGCAGGAAGTTAATTTTCAAATTGGTTGGTCGAGAGCTTTTAGACATCGATGTGATTGATATAAAGCCGTGGGTGATGCATGCCGAAGTCGCTGAGAAGTTTGTTTGCTGTAACAATCGAGTAATACTTGCTGGTGATGCTGCTCATCGGTTTCCTCCAGCTGGTGGTTTTGGTAATTAGTTTCCGCTTGTGCAAATAGTAAATATTTTTCTAGTAATTATGTTGATATTTTGTTTTATGTCCCAAAGCTTGTAGTATTGGTGTTACTTAGTGATACTCCACACTTTTTAGTTACACGAGAATCAGAGTTGTTGCCGTGCTTGCTTGCTTTGTATGTTCGAGTTTATGATGTTGGAACAAGTTCTCTACTCATCTGCGACTTTTGACATACTCTGGTTGGTCAAAGTAGAGAGCCTGCTTTGATGGATTATTAGTCTAAATGTCCCCGACTGTTTTATGCAGGAATGAATACCGGCATTCAAGATGCTCATAATCTAGCATGGAAAATTGCATGCATGGAAAAGGGTATATCACCACCTTCGATACTTCGGACTTATGAAACAGAACGTAGACCGGTACTGATTTGCCATGTTCACATCATTTTCCTCATATTACAATTTCATTATGAAGTGTATGAATGAGCTTTGACTTGTAGAGATTATTGTCAGATTGCAATTTTTAATACAGAACTCAGCATTCAAAACTTTAGAGCTGCAATGATTGTTCCTGCTGCACTTGGTCTTAACCCAACTATTGCAAACTCAGGTAAATAAACAGAGCTCATCTTGTTATTAGTTTTTTAAACATTAATTGAAGCATTCAATGTTGTTTTTAGGGATAAATAATCTTTGTATTGTCCACAAACACATAACTAGCTAAAGAATTTTTCAAGACACGTAACTAATCTTTAATTTAGTCACCTCATTCCATCAATCGGTTTTAATTAAATATTCACATTCTATCATCACGTGTCTTGCATGTGAGTGCAACTTTTTATGGCTCGAATGCTATTTAAACGACTCAAAAGCTGTTGTTTTTCCCTTTCACTGGTTTTGCAGTGCATCAAATTATAAATAACGTGGTCGGTTCCATTTTGCCATATGGACTACAGAGGGCAATTTTGGATGGGATCTTCACAGTTGGTCGTGCACAACTCTCAGACTCTCTCTTGAATGAAAATAATCTAATTGGAGCTTCAAGGCTCGATAAACTTAGGCAAATATTTGAGGGAGGAAAAAGCCTTCAGCTTCAGTTCCCCACTGAGGATCTTGGTTTCAGGTACCATCATAATATGAACTGTTACTTTAGAATCAAAGACTTCAATTTCGTATAGCTGAACTTTACTTAAAGGCTATGCAGACTTCTAGTATTGATCGAATCAATCAACTTCACTTTTACATTTCGAAGACTAGCATGGTGATGTAAATGTTGTGCAACAAAAGTTAGAGTGGTCCATGAACTTTGAATTTTGGCGTAAATTTAGTCTAGTTAAGAGTTCATTACCGTTAGTGGCACTGATGTGGCAGTTAAAATTTATAATTATTTATTTGATCAGTTTTTTTTTTTTTTTTCAATGTCACATCAGTGCTACGTAGATAAAATTTTATTTTATCAATTATATTACATGTCACATCAATGCTATGTCATTAATGTTAATGGTCAACCAACTCTAACTAACGGAATGGACTATATTGACTCCAAAACTCAAAATTCAGGGGATAAATTAAAGGCTTTTTGAAAGCTTGGAGACTTAATTAACCATTTTCCCTTACTTATTAGATAGTTTTCAGCCGGCTCGTTGAGTTTCTATATATAATTGTCTCATTTGAGACCATTGATGTTAGGTACCTTGAAGGGGCGCTAATTCCTGACAGAGAAAACATTGTGGGAGGTTTGGAAGCTCCTACTGGTCGTCGGAGGGACTATGTTCCCTCTGCTGATCCGGGGTCGAGGCTGCCCCAGATGAATGTGAGGGTATTAGCAAAGCATGAATGC
>JAYMTH010004020.1:0-10234 GCA_036897465.1 Pelargonium australe | reverse complement strand
CAATTACATTGAGCAACCGGGACAGGATTGTGCTTATTTGGCTGGGTGTTTGTGACCACAGAGATAATATTGTTCAGTCAAATGTGGTTGGCTTGTGTGTTGATTGAAAAGGCTTTTCTGGACTCGGGTTTCTGGAAGAATTTTTTTTGTTGTTGTCACGAGAATAGATTGAGATTCTCATTCCATATTTTGGGGTATCTAAACGCTATCTCTGATCTATCACTGGGTGCTACCATATAAAAGAAAACTGGTTAATGATCTTTTGAGGTCTTTGCAAGTTTTGTTGGATCTTGATGCTCAGGTTGCTAGCGATGAAGACAAGCACGGAGGATTGTGAAACAGAACAGTGACAACATAACCAGGTCGCATCAGGTGGAGGATTTTGGTGTCCGAGGAGACCTTTTTTGTTTGATAAAACGAGTCAGTGACCTCTCGAGGCATTGTACTGTGTTTCCTGACCAGCGAACTTGACTTTGCTCTGTGAATTCCATTTTGTTTCTCTAGTTACTCTTTGTGTTTCCGAGGCACTGAATTTATGAAGCTTTACCTGAATCCTACAATACCATATTGTTAGTTCATGGAAAATTTAGTTCATCCTATTGTATATTGTTTCACAAACCTATCTTTTGTTAAGATAGCATTTGAATTTTAGTTTTTATTCAAAATGGGAATTTTATTTGTATTAGAGCTGGCAAGGGATTCAGGACTTGCGACATTTTTACCGATTTTTGACTTTTACGTGCAAGACAATAGTCTTCAAATCTTTTGCTGTGATTTCGTTTTTTCTTTTCTTTTCATAATGTTATCATTTCGTATTAAGTGTACAATATATATTATTTGATTATCAAGTTCTTCAAGAGTTGACTCACTAGTTTAAAAGTGGGGAGGAGAGGTTTTACTAGGAACCGAGAGGGTTACCTCTTATAGTGCAATCCAAACTAGTAGGCCTTTTCGTGTGAATAACTATTAGGTATTTTTTTATTTACGAGAGGAGAATACTATTTATATGATTTGATTTTTAAATTAGAATAACTACGCACTTTTCATCTAATTCTTTCCGGGAAAATTAAGGATGACAATTATTGTTAATAATCATGCATAAATAATTAATTAAAATCATGACAATTATTTTGGGACGAAGAAAGTGTATGTACCATTTTCTTCATGACCCGAAAAGATCCGGTTCGTTTCGGTCCGTATCTGAAAATACTTGATCCGGTTCAGGTTTTGAACCAATATAGTTTCTTTGGGTTGGTCTGATCAACTAACGAAACGAACAAGAACCAGCACGAAACCAACCATCCATCGTCTTCACAGAGTCAAAACAGAGAATCTAGCAGCTACTCCAGATCGGGCGCTTCGTCTCCTCCGATTCCTCCAGTTCCACGGTTCGTTTCATCTCCTTCGCAGCTTTACAGTTCCTATATTTTACCAGATTCACTAACGATTCAATCCGCCATAGCTAGGGTTTTAAGATCCAGCTCTATTTCCATTTCTGTAGTAGATTGACGCCAATTCTGTAGATCTTTGAAGAATTTGGGGGAAAGTTGAGGCAGAGAGATATGAGTGAGGTTTTCGAAGGATACGAGCGTCAGTACTGCGAGCTCTCCGCCAATCTCTCCAGAAAATGCAATTCCGCTGCTATTTTGGATTCAGGTACTGTATAAACCAAACCAAATCAAGCCTAGAATCTGAAAATTCGGTGGTCTGGTTCTTCGTGATCATGTGGACTGTATTTGTTTATTTTGTGATTGCAGTTCAGAAGCAGCAAAAGGCTGTGGAGATCAAAGCTGGATTAGATGAAGCTGAGGCTTTGGTACTTCTCGTTCTCTAGACACGGCACTAGCTTTGATTGTATTGAATTTGAGTTTTGTGTACTTTTTTTGTGTGATGTGATATGACTTTTTGGTTGGATCTTTGATTTGGCAGATTCGAAAGATGGACCTTGAGGCTAGAAGTCTGCAGGCTGGTGCCAAGGCTTCGCTTCTTGCCAAGCTGAGAGAATACAAGTCTGATCTGACTAATTTGAAGAGGGAAGTGAAGAGAACAATGTCTCCTAATGCTCATGAAGAGTTGTTGGAGTCTGGAAATGCTTATGCCAATTCGGTAAGTTTGGATTCATTTCTCTATTACAATTTGTGTTTTGCTCACATAGTTTGGCGGTGTAGTTTGATAGTAGGAATGGTGTATTTTAGGGTTCGGATAATGTAGTTATTAAGTGCGTTCTTATGACTGTTGTTCCTCATGTTTCCAGAAGTGATGCTTCTCTTATAACAATGTGTGTTTCAGTACATAGTTTGGTTAAGACTTAAATATTAGGATTGTTTACAGGGGATTGGGATAGTTTTCTCTAACTCAGTGTGTGGCATAAATCTTGTTTGCAAGTATCTTTCTTGGGTCCTTTCAAACCAGGGTGGAATTTGAATATTTGATTCATTTTTAGTATAAATGAACGGTAATGTTGCTGCATTTTGACCTTGATGTCATGAGTTCAAGTGAGATAAACGGTTATATGAAAGTAGGAGTAAGATTATGTGCATAAATGACCCTCTCTATTGGTGGGAGCTGGGAGCCCCTTGCACTGAGCTCCTCTTATTTGCTCCCTTTGTCCCAAAATGAGTGTTTACTTTCTCTATAAAAATGTCCTAAAATGAGTGTCCTCTCTATTGGTGGAAGCTGGGAGCCCCGTGCACTGAGCTCCTCTTTTTTGCTCCCTTTGTCCCAAAATGAGTGTTTACTTTCTCTAAAAAAAATGTCTTAAAATGAGTGTCCACTTTCTTATTTTGTTAAGTTAGTTATGCATGAATTACCAACAATTTTCCTTCAGATAAGTTAGTTATGACACCTTGAGTTTGTGCAACAAGACCTCATGGGGTATCAGAGAGAGAGTCCAATCCCAACTAACATATCCTTACCTTTTTTTTTACTAAAAGGGGAAAGTAGAAATGTATTTAATTCAGATTCATTGTTAGCTTCTAAATTTGAAGTTTTAACCATTAAATGAATAGTGTTTTAGCTATTAAAAGATTATGAACATAAAAAAGGAAAGAACTTGTCTATTATTGAAAGAATTTATATCACTACTCAAATGTAATTTTGTGATGTCTCTTCCCTTTAGGGTCTAGAATGAGATGGGTTTGCGACCTTTCCCACCCATTCTGTAGTTTATCTGCAGGATTCTGCGTGGATATTTATCAGTGTTATGCGTGTTATGTTTATATTTTAGCCTCTGATGTATGATGACACAGGCTGCATCGGAACAAAGAGAGAGGCTGGCTTTCTCAACAGAGAGATTGAATCAGTCAAGCGATAGGATTAAGGAAAGTAGAAGAACCATTCTGGAGACAGAAGAGCTTGGTGTCTCTATTCTTCAAGATCTACATCAGCAGCGTGAAACTCTACTTCATTCCCACACCAAGGTGTGTCGTTAAGCTCACGTTACTCGATCTTTGGTTCTTTTTGGCTTCTTCTGTATCTTAACTTGGCGGGTTTTGTATGTTTTGCAGCTTCATGGGGTAGACGATGCCATAGACAAGAGCAAGAAAGTCATAGCTGCCATGTCACGGAGGATAACCCGGAACAAGTGGATCGTTGGTTCAATAATTGCAGCTCTTGTTTTTGCAATCATCTTAATCCTATACGTTAAGCTTTCATAATTTCTTGCAAAATCTTGTCGTCGGCAAGATGGATTGTGCAATTGCTTTGCTCTACTTTATGTGCATGTTGTACATAGAGTTATTGTATTGTATACTTGGACACACTGTTGTTATATAGCAAAAATGATGTTCAATTGACCTAGCAATTCGTGTTGCCTTGAAATTTGATTATGTGATACATAGAATAAACACGACACGTTTATATAGCTTATATTTGAACACAAACACGACACAACGTTTATTTAGTAAACATCGGGATTGAATCTCGAGAGAAAGGTAGTGCTATGTTGGTGGTGTTCTTGAGCATGCTTCAAGTGCATTGACAAAGCATAGTGCATTGACAAAGCATAGTTGTTGACCTCAAGAGACCTCAACTAATCCTCGTACTCTCTCACCAATGTCTCCATCTCCTTAACCCTTCGCTCGCCTTCCTTCAACCTCCCACACTGTATTGCCACTGCCCGTTTCAAAACCGCATTCTCTGCTCCCATAGCCATTTGTTTCTTGCTCTGCAAGCTATCTTTCGATTTCTCGAAATTTTCCAAGATTCTCGCAGCTCGCTCCCTTGCGTCCTCCACGTTGGTGGCCGATCTCATCTCCTCCACCAGATAATCCGCCCATTGTCCCCGATCCAACCCACCATTCATCATACGATTATGATGATGATCGGGATTGTTCGTGGTTTGGTCCAACAAGCAGAGTTGATTCAAGTTGTTGATGATGGCTTCAATGTCGACAGGTTCGCAGGAAAGCAGAGCAGCTGCTCTGGTCTCAGCCTCGACAACGTGTTGCTGGATTTCCATGTTTGGATTAGATTCACAATGGATTGATTCAATCACAGTTACTAGTAGGTAGCTAGTGTGTTGTGTATATATATATATTTATAGGAGTAGCAAATATACATATCCAAATCCTTTTTGGATTAGGTTTTATTTTTAGTTCAAAAAGAGCAAGTTAAATGCGTTTTCCTAACGCGATTAGTCACTTGTAGGCATAGTGAAGTTTATTGGTTTTCAGCTAAATAATTGACTTATAGAACTTTTATTTATTTATTTTAGACTGTTTTATTAGAGCTCCTAAATTAGATCCAAATTCGAATTTTCTTAAAAAAAAATCCAATTAAGTCAGTGGATGATGATGCTTTTCTGATCTATGTTTGGCATGTCGTCTTATCTGTGCGAATGTGAACTTTTCGTTTGAGAATTTTTGTATCATTTTTACCTATTATGTTGCTTAGAAATCGTACCGTTCCCTCTCTAACCTATTTGGATCGTTTGCAGCTCTTATGTTGTCGACGCCCCCTCATTTTTGGTAGATTTCTCTAATTGAAGACATTGTTGAGTCATTTCTTGAATGTCTCGCAACTGATTGACTCTTTTAGCGGTTGACCACTTAAGGAGGAGGTACTTGGTGCTTACAATGATATTCGGCTCATTCAAGATCAAACTCCCCACTTTCTGTTGTCGTGCTCCCGTGTCTTATCTTTATTGTTGGGTTGACTGTCCCAAAGATAAGAATGTTACCTTCTCCTACTCCCTTGAGTCTTCACATCTTTGGGCGCACCTTTTTCTTGGGGGTCTTCATTTGATCGAAACATGCACGAAAGATAATTTCTGTTGAACTTTCAATGTCGATTAGCACCTTATGGGTTTGGTGGACATGCTCAACTAGCAGTTGAATGAAAACAAGATCTTCATGAGAAAAATGAATTCTCTCAAAGTCATCTTCACTAAAGCATAGTAAATTAGTACTAGACTGAACCTTTTCGTTATATATGTTTCGTTGCCTCACAGATTCTCGTTTCTCGTTGGGTTCACCATATGTTGCTCTATCATTTTCAATATACTAGTGCTTTGTATTTCCCTTTCTCTTTTTTCTAATTCCTAACTCTCAAAATAAGCTCTCTACTTTGATGCTTAAGTTAGATAATGATAAATTATTGTGGCAAATTCTGTGAATTTGTGCTTACTTCCTTCTTGATTATATGTTTCTAATCATACTCACCTTCTTCTGCATCTGCAACTCTTCTCTTAAGATCCTTTTACTCGATGAGATTAAAGTTGTATACAGATTCACTTGTAATTATGACAAACCCGACATATGGAAGTGGACCTCAATTCTCGTACCAACAATACTAAAAGACGACTATCCAATAATATCTAACAAACGCTTGAGATCTTGAGTTCTAGATAACTCAAGGGCGATGGTATAAAAGATGCACGTGTGTGCGTGTGGATGTACTTAGTATAGAAAAGAAAAAATAAACATAAAAATAGAACTCTAGTATCCAACCATTTGTGTTTACGGGGCTCCGAATTTGACCCGTCCATGTCACACGCAAACCGACTCTCCTTCGGAAAAGAACCCCAGAAAATGAGATTCTCAATTTTCACAGATTCACGCATTTCTGGATTCGTCCCCATCACACCCACCAACTGTTCGACCATATTCCTCTGAGAAAAGAGCTTGTGATCATCCATGGATTCTCTCTCCTCCGTCTCTCCTTCCATCGTGCTTCCTCCGAGAACCAGCCTCCGCCCCCGCCGCCAACTGGTGGTCGCCGTTTCTTCTCGTGCTATCCACAACCGTAGCGTTCCTCGTCTCGCTTCCTTCTTCGGATTGCCGTGCTCTCCGAAGCTTTCCAGGAGGAAAATCGCTTGTAAAGTGAGCGGTGATGAATCTGCCGGAGCCGGTGATGGAGATGATGGGAAAGAGGATTTGGAGAGAGCGCTGCACCTGGACGGTACTATTCCGGGAACTTCCGGCGAGTTTGTGAAGCAAGTGTCGTCGCGTGCTTATGATATGCGGAGAAACCTACACCAGACCTTCGACAGCAGCAGCTATGATGGTATATGCTCTCTTTTTTTATGCTTAATTGTAGGATTCTTCTTCTTCTTCTTCTTCTATTTGATCGTGGATTTAATTTAACAACTGTTGATGCTTATTTATTTATTCCGGAAAGTTCTGTGCAATCCTTGAATTTTACAACCTACTCACTCAGCCCTCTGATTTTTTGCCAATGTAAAGAGCCACTGGTTTTTCACTTTCAGCTCATGAAGTTTGATTGATGATCTTTGTTTTTTGTGTTCATGGTTTCTGCTACAAACAAGGAACTGACATGCTTTACTTCACTAGTCCATCTCTGACTTCAGTTAGATTTCTGAGGTTGTTGGTTCAGAGTTTATCTTTATGCATTCATTCCATTGAGATGTTTGTAATTTAACCGGAGCTATGTGCTGAAATTGTAATGGGAGAGATGTTACCATCTCTACTCCAGCACTGTGGCAGAGAAAGTTTCTCAGGACTTCACCTAAGGAAGCATAAACGCTTTAAAGATACAATGTGTCCTGGGGGCACATTTTGGACACAGGTCTCAGAAGGACATTTGTTGTTGGCCACACGGGACACACAAATTTCAGATAGTGAAACAGTTGGATATTGTTTGTGTGTGTGTATAACCAACCATTTGGGTGTAATAGCCAGTGATCCACTCTAGGTTGATATGTTTGTTGCTAAATCTAATCTTAATGTAATTACAAACTATAATATCATATATACATAGCATATATTTTTTTAAATCAATTTGTCATGCCATGATGTATTGTGTCTTATGTTTTTTAAGATGCTAAATTTCATCCTTTTGTACAGGTACTGGTAGTAATGGTAAAAGAAAGAATGAAAAATCGGGTTATAGGTTTGTGCCTATACTAGCTAAGAAGCCAAAGAATCCTAGCTTGAGAGTGCCATGTAGCCCATAGAATCCGCCCATGTCTGTATATGTGCTTTCTTAGCTCTACATGATAGACATTAGATGCCAAGTCTTGTGTCCGTGTACCATGTCCAAATATGTGCCTCTTAGCTGAGCAAGATAGACATAAGATTTAGGGGTCTAAACTGTTTTATTATAAATTTAAGTAGCATTTTGATTAAAAAATTGCTTAGGAATGGGAATGAATAATTCTCATTGTTTACTATGGATTATGATTTTTGTTCATGAGAATGGCTCCATTTCTATTCTTGATTCCCATTCTCATTCAATGTAGCTCATCAATTCTTGTGATAGCTGAATGTGTTCTCTCGAGATGAGATAATTCCCATTCACCATTTGGATCCTGCATGAACTTTAAGGCTTGCTTTTGCTTATCTTAGTGTTTTTTGTTATGTGTACAACAGCAACTTTTAGATTCATGATTTGTGGAATTTGATAATTGAGATCATTGTATGCAAATTAGCATGCAGTGTGCTAGTTTTTCGATGTTCTTGTACAAGGCTTCACATGTTTGTTTTTCTCTTATGGTTTAGTATTGGAGGCCAATCCGTGGAGAGATTCTTCAAAGCCGGTATATGTTCTAACTCATAGGAAAAACCAACTATGCACAATGAAAACACGAAGAAAC
This sequence comes from Pelargonium australe, assembly GCA_036897465.1. Lineage (NCBI taxonomy): Eukaryota > Viridiplantae > Streptophyta > Magnoliopsida > Geraniales > Geraniaceae > Pelargonium > Pelargonium australe. The sequence goes on along the minus strand of JAYMTH010004020.1, from coordinate 2,181 downwards.
CGCAGGTATTATTTTGATTTTAGACTTTCAGAGTCGCGTCCTTTTTAGAAAACATGAGTCTCTGCATTAACTGGATTGTTGATTTTTGTGACAGTGAAGTTGAAAGAGAGCTTGGGCTATTGTTTTCCAAAGGGGGGAAGTGGAGATCTGAAATCGGAAATAAACCTAAACAGTCAAGAGATGGAACAAAGTTCCAGATGCTAGTTGAGGATGTCAGGGAGGGAGTGCTCGTAAGTTCTTGCCTGTATTACCTTTTTGATGTTTAGTGGGTATTTTTTTTTAGAGTTGTTGTATATTATCTTGGTTGAATGATGTGGCAAAGGCATTGAGGCCTCGAAACACCAGAGGTGTGAGGCTATCAAAATTCCAGTCTTCAATTGCTAATAATAATTTCGGACAATAGAAAAAGATAAGTTGGGGTGGATCACATATTAGTCACGTGTCCGGCTTATTTTTAACCTCTACACAATATATAGGACACATAGGTGTATATGCATGCAACATGTATATCATGGTGTAAGAAATCCAACTCAACACGTAATCATTACACTGAAAATACGTGATAATCATCCATGTGCATCACATATTGTAAGATGGAGTGGGGGAGGAGAATACAGACAGATGATCCCAAAGAGTTTTGATGAATAATTCATGTAGTTGGCCTCAGCAAGTTGACTTGATTCTTGTTATTATTGCACTTCTATTCATGTTTCACCTGCTACTAGCGAGATGGCAAATAGTAAAGATTATGTTGTTATTATGACTATGCTATATTGCTGCTATGTATCTGCAGTTTGTGTGGCCTTACTTGTTGCAATATGGGCACTGACCATAAATTTTATCGTCTGGGTTTATTAATTAAACATAGAGCATAAAACAGTTCTTTTTGGCTAGGAACTTGGAAACCGCCTGTCTGGTTATCTATTTTTTTTTAATGTCTAGTATACCTTTCAAAATTGGGTGATTTCATTAGCTAGCAATGTTGTTCTAACTTTTAACTCATAAGAAGTTGAAAATAACTGTTTTTTTCCGGCTAAATATGATTGGTTTAGCTTTGGCGTGCCAAAAACTAAACCCTCCTTTACAGGTATTTGAAGATGAGACAGAAGCTGCAAAATATTGTGACTTACTGGAGGGAGGAGGTCAAGGTTGTGAAGGAGTAGCTGAAATTGAAGCCTCATCAGTAAGAAACTGAGAAATTTCAAACTTTTCTTCCGTAAATGATACTTAGTTAACAGTTGGATAATGGCTTTTTATTTTTTTAACGGGAATGAGAATGAAGAATGGGAATGCATATGAGATTCCCATTCCAAAGTCATTATCATGACCAAAATGTCATAATCAATCACATCACCATTTCTGTACAATTTTTTCTTGTTGGTTCATATTCAGGACACTCGTACGAGCAATACTTGAATTTGATCCAAAGGTTTAGCCAATCGAACCTAATCGTGTTCACTCTCGTTAAATGGTAGAGCTACTTAATGGTATATTGTATCTTAATTTTGGTGCAGGTATTTGATCTTTGTCGTAAAATGAGGGCACTCGCAGTTCTCTTCCGCAGGGGCCGAACACCCCCTTTACCTCAAAGTCTAGAGCTTAACCTGAGGGCACGGAAGCGATCCCTCGAAGACCAAGACCAGGAGGATGCAATATGAAGTTGCAGTTCCAAACTGGTATGAAACTCTTGATCGAATGTGACAAAAGAAATGGCATGGGACTGTGAATTAGCTGACTACTGAAATATAGTACATACTCATGTATATTGTATACATATACAACGATTATAGCATGTTCCGACATTCTTTATACGAATATAATACACTCATAAATCTATCCGGTTCAGTTGATGAAGCTTCGGAGCTTGTTATAGTCTTTTGGATGCGTAGAGAAGTGGGTTGCTTGATTTGCAGGAAACTAACATTTTAGTGTTTTTATCAAGAAGCTGTGAATGTTGTGGAGTACACGCTGTTGCTACAAAAATATCAGTATCATATTGTGATAAGGAAAAATTTGTGTGAAAGGTAGGTGGGTGGGCTACTTGGAAATTTCTACAAAACATATTATTTATAAATATTTTCTTTCCAATGTTGGTTCCTTTCTACTACCCATCGAAAATTCGAAATTATCTAATAAGAAAGACATGCTCTCTTTGAGCGATACGTTGTACATTTTTTAATT